>JBBDGP010000781.1:6637500-6873161 GCA_037952835.1 Lithobates septentrionalis | reverse complement strand
AATGTATTACCGAGTTGGAGATCGGCTAATGTGACTAGGGAGTTAGATATCCAATATGAGAATCTATCTGGACGTTCAAACGTTGTGGCAAATAAGGGTTCCCCTAAAAAGGACGAGCCTTGGGGTGCAGATGAAATCAAGTTTATCTTTATATCGGTTCCAAAGGATGAGAGAGTGAGTTACTATGGAATTGAGGGATGTAATATTGTGTATAGAATTGGTGGGTAACCATAGTATATATGGGAGGGAATAGAGTTTGATGGAGGTGGATTTAAACCTGACCCAGGGTACCAATGAATGTGGGATATTCCACTGGGCTATCTGGGAGAATCGGGCTGCTAAGAAATAATGCCAGCAATTTGGTAGACCTAAGCCCCCCGTGGCTTGGGATTTATATAAGATGTGCCTGGAGAACTTGGGCCTTTTGTTCTGCCAGATAAATCTATTAACGTCCTGCTGTAGCTTATCAATAAAGGGTTTGGGAATGTTAATAGGGAGGGATCTATATAGATATAGGAGTTTTGGTAACAGGGTCATTTTGACCGCCGTGACTCTCCTCAAAAACAAGATGCGGTAGGAGCTCCAGATTTTAAGCAAACCTCGAAGACGGGACACACATGCTGGATAGTTTGTTGCGAAAATGGAAGACCATTGCAGTGTGATATAGATGCTAAGATAGGGGATTTTGTCGGTTGACTACTGGAATGAAAAGGATCTCCGGAGTGTCTCACACTGAGCAGGGGATAAATTAATTGGAAGAGCAGTAGATTTCGTCACATTCACCGCAAGTCCAGAGAAGGAGGCAAATTTAGATAATACAGTGAATACATTGGGTAGGGATATTTGAGGTTGGGTCAAAAAAAGCATAACATCATCCACATACATACAGAGTTTAAAGTGGGAGGATACCATTGGATATCCGGAAATGTCCGGGCAAATAATAAAGGCGGCAGGGGGCATCCCTGATGAGTGCCCCTTCCCAGTGTGAAAAACTCAGAGTTGCATCCCGGCAGTTTAATTCTAGTTTAAGGGTGGTGGTACAGGGCCTGCACACCCATTAAGAATTCTTCTTTGAAGGCCATATGTTGTAGGACTGAGAATAAGTAAGGCCAGAGCACACTATCAAAAGCCTTATTAATGTCCAGGCTTCGGACTGCATTTTCAAGGACATGGCAGCCCATTTTTATTCAAAAGAAACAAAAAGTTCAAAAATAAACAGCAGATTCTCTTTCAGGGGTATTCAGCATTGCAGTCCTGCTTCAGAACAACCAGCATTCAGCCTTCCTGGCTAAAAACACAGCACTTCTGCTCAGGCCTTTCACCTTAAGCCTTGGTCTGTCTTCCCCAGACCTGACGCTCAGCACCTCTGTGCTTGCAGGTTCGTGCTGCACTGACTCCCTCCTGACTCGTAGGGCAGAAATCCTGTCTGCCGGGCGGAGCTGTCTCCAAGGATGAGCACTGACCTATATTCCTGGGATGATTATGAAGCCAGCGCACAAGTGTGCAATTAGCAAGCCTACCAAAATCAGGCATACACTGCTCATATGCACCTGTGACAGGGTCACATCTCCACTATATATATATATATATATATATATATATATATATATATATATATATATATATATATATATATATA
Organism: Lithobates septentrionalis; assembly: GCA_037952835.1. Classification (NCBI taxonomy): domain Eukaryota; kingdom Metazoa; phylum Chordata; class Amphibia; order Anura; family Ranidae; genus Lithobates; species Lithobates septentrionalis. Next base: position 6,871,522 of record JBBDGP010000781.1, on the reverse strand, counting down.
TATATATATATATATATATATATATATATATATATATATATATATATATATATATATATATATATATATATATATATATATATATATATGTATATATATATATATATATGTGTATATATATATATATATATATATATGTATATATATATATATATATATATATATATATATATATATATATATATATATATATATATATATATATATGTATATATATATATATATATATATATATGTATATATATATATATATATATATATATATATATATATATATATATATATATATATATATTACAGCATATTGCACTATTCCATCATTTTCATATATTATATGAATGTTTTTAGAGTGGGCAAGAATGAGCTGTGCTAATTTCATCTCCACCAATGGTACCATTTTTTTAAGCATTCTGAAACTCCACAGCAACAGCAGATGAAAAAGCTATTTTAACCACATAAGTCTATTTCACAGACATACTAAATCTGTTTATAGTGAATGAAAAAGGCATTATTCATGTTAACTTGCAGTGTAAAATACATCATGGCATTAGGCAAGAAAATTATTAAAAGTGAAAGATCCTCAAAGAGAAAGCAAAAAATAAGTAAAACCATGATTCCAAGCATATATGTAATGAAATTTAAATTGAATTTAGTTCAAAATCATTTACCTTTTGACATTATACATCAGTGTACTAAGCATCAGTTAAGAAAGTAAATAGCCTTTCCATTTAAATGAAAAATTGCTCTGTCTCTTTTGATTTAGCAGTAATTTCCAAATTTAAAGTACACTGCAGTTGTTTATTTAGGACTGACTTGAATGTACTGTTCATTTGATAAGTGCTGCTGTGTCCTTCATCACTGCAGTACCTTTGAATTGTATTCACCACTTCTAGTGAATAACAATGTCAATCCTGTTTATTTACTTTTGTTAATAGTCATTGCGTATTGTCTTTCCATCAATCAGTTTAATAAGACAACTCTTGCAAAGCAGAATAGTGAAAGCGAAATCAAAGATCTCAATGATATCTAAAGTATCAAAGGCAATGTATAGTATTTTTTCATACACATTCTTTCTGTTTAAGGTTATAAATAATACAGTTAAAAAAATTGTAGCCATTTAAATATAGAATATGACTATTTTGTATTTTCATATCTAGCCATTAGGTAAAGCTCTGTTTTCCCTTTTCACATGCCTACCATCCTTAGGAACTTAATTGAAAGAAGCCCGTTGTTTACAAAGCTCAGTAACGCAAGTTGAAATTTACACATAATAATGAGTAAGGCTGACCATACAAGATTCATTTTTTTCATTCAACCAGCGGGTTAAATGAAAAAAAAAAGTACCATTTGATGTAGATGGGTAATCCTTCAACTTTGCAATTTTTTTCTGCTGACAGGGAGTCATCTCCACAGGTATAATACAATGATCAATCAACCTGCCAAATTCCAATCCATGTATGGCTGGCTTAAGGCCTCTTTACGCCTCTCCTTCTTTTAGTAGGCTCTGTCTTGAGTTTCAAGTAAAGAAAGATAGGCAAACAGGAAAATAGCATCTGTGGAGCTCTGTGGAGGTTCTGCAAAACCTGGTTCTTATGTTGCTCTTTTACTTGCCTTGAATACAAAAAGTTCCCATCTAATTAACCACTTCCCATCTGGCCTATAGCAGATTGACAGCCGGGCAGTGGTTCAGTTATCCTGACTGGGCGTCATATGACGTCCTTCAGGATAACAGCCGCCTCAGTCTGACACACCGCTACACCGATTGCGGTAAAGAGCTACCGGCGGAGGCTCTTTACCACGTGATCAGCCGTGTCCAATCATGGCTGATCACGATGTAAACAGGAAGAGCCGGTGATTGGCTTTTCCTCACTCGCGTCTAACAGACGCAAGCAGAGGAGAGCTGATCAGAGGCTATCCTGACAGGAGGGGTCTGCGCTGATTGTTTATCAGCACAGCCGCCCTCAGATGCACACACTAGACCACCAGGGAAGCCTCCAGGACCACCAGGGAAGCCCCCAGCATGTGGATGGCCAGGTAAATCCCCCATGGCCATTCACATGTGAAAAAATATGCCCAAAATATGCCAATCAGTGCCCACAACTGGGCACTGACTGGCACCTCTGTGGCACATTACAAAACAGGGATGCCCAGCAATGCCACCCATCAGTATCATCAGTGCCACACATCAGTGTCCATCAGTGCCACCTATCAGTGCCCATCCATGCCTATCAGTGCCCACCTATGAGTACCCATCAGTGCCCATCTGTGCCACCTATCAGTGCCACCCATAAGTACCTATCGGTGCCACCCATAGGTACCCATCAGTGCTGCCTATGAGTGCCCATCAGTGCCACCTACGAGTGCCCATCAGTGCCACCTACGAGTGCCCATCAGTGCCACCTATGAGTGCCCATTAGTGCCGCATACCTGTGCCACCTATCAGTGCCTGTCAATGCCATCTATCAGTGCTGCCTATCAGTGCCCATCATCAGTGCCCGTCAGTGCCACCTCACCAGTGCCACCTCATTGGTGCCACCTCATTGGTGCCCATCAGTGCAGCCATATCAGTGCCGGTCATTGAAGAAGAAAACTGACTTATTTAAAAAAAAGTAACAGAAACAAAGAAAAACTTGTTTTTTTTTTCAAAATTTTCGGTCTTTTTTTATTTGTTGCGCAAAAAATAAAAAACGCAGAGGTGATCAAATACCACCAAAATAAAGCTCTATTTGTGGGAACAAAATGATAAAAATACCCTTGGTAGCCATTCAAGGGTATTCCCTTTATCACAGGGATAGAGAGGGTAAAAAAAGGGGGAGGGGTGTGCCTATAAATCAAGAATAATGTAGTGAATGTGAAAGATGACATCAATAAGGGAGCTAGGGAGGAGGTGGAATCCTTATGGGAAGCTAAGGGAAAATAATACTGGGAGTATGCTATAGGCCCCCTAACCCGAGGGAGGAGGGGGAGACGGACCTCCTATCACAATTTTGATTAGCAGCAAGGATGGGAAGTGTTATCATAATGGGGGATTTTAATTATCCAGACAAAGACTGGGCGGAGGGAACCACGCATTTGTCTCAAGCTCGCCAGTTCCTAAATGTTTTGCAGGACAATTTCATGGGTCAGATGGTAGAAGCACCAACTAGAAACAAGGCATTACTAGATCTACTGATTACCAACAATACAGACCTGATCACGGATGTGGAAATACGGGGCAATTTAGGAAACAGCGATCACAGGTCAATTGGCTTCAGTATAAATCACACAAATAGGAAACACAAGGGGAACACAAAGACACTGGATTTCAAAAGAGCCAACTTCCCTAAACTATGAACCTTGCTAGAAGATATAAAATTTTAGAGACAAAGAACATGGAGGAGAGATGGGTTTGTTTTAAGAGCATATTAAATAAGGGCATTAGCCAGTGCATCCCATTGGGAAATAAATTTAAAAGAGCGGAAAAAAGTCCTGGATGGCTTAACTCTAATGTAAAAATGCATATAAAAGCAAAGGAGAAGGCCTTCAAAAAAATACAAGTCTAAGGGATCATCATCAGCATTCAGACTTTACAAAGAATGCAACAAGCTATGTAAGGTAGGTATGAGCGGAACACCCCCCCGGTTCAGTTTGCACCAGAACTTGCGAACAGGCAAAAAATTTGTGTAAACATGTGAACACCTTTAAAGTCTATGGGACACAAACATGAATAATCAAAAGTGCTAATTTTAAAGGCTTATATCTAGGGATGAGCCGAACACCCCCCGGTTCGGTTCGCACCAGAACCCGCGAACGCGGACCGAAAGTTCGCACGAACGTTAGAACCCCATTGACGTCTATGGGACTCGAACGTTCGAAATCAAAAGTGCTCATTTTAAAGGCTAATTTGCATGGTATTGTCCTAAAAAGGGTTTGGGGACCCGGGTCCTACCCCAGGGGACATGTATCAATGCAAAAAAAACTTTTAAAAACGGCCGTTTTTTCGGGAGCAGTGATTTTAATGATGCTTAAAGTAAAAAAAAAAAAAGTGAAATATTCCTTTAAATATCGTACCTGGGGGGTGTCTATAGTATGCCTGTAAAGTGACGCGTGTTTCCCATGTTTAGAACAGTCCCTGCACCAAATGTCATTTTTAAAGGAAAAAATCTCATTTAAAACTGCTTGCGGGTTTAATGTCATGTCGGGTCATGGCAATATGGATGAAAATCAGTGAGACAAACGGCATGGGTACCCCCCAGTCCATTACCAGGCCCTTTGGGTCTTGTATGGATATTAAGGGGAACCCCACACCCAAATTAAAATAAGGAAAGGTGTGGGGCCACCAGGCCCTATATACTCTGAACAGCAGTATACAGGCGGTGCAAACAAGACAGGGACTGTAGGTTTGTTGTTAAGTAGAATCTGTTTGTAATTTTGAACATTTTTAATGTGTTTAGCTCCAGCCAAAAAATCTTTTCTAAGCTTTTTGGAAAACATAGGGAAGGGTTATCACCCCTGTGACATTTGTTTTGCGTCTTTCCTCCTCTTCAGAAGATTTCACCTCACTTTTTTGTCCCAATGAAAAATGTTTTTGGAAAATTTGGTTTTTTTTGTGGAACAAGGATTGGAAAGCATCAGTGGAAAGGAGAAATTGTTTTCCCATATTAACTCTTACAGGAGAGAATTTCCCTTCCTTAGGGGTAGATTTCATCTCACTTCCTGTTGTCTCCTACCGTTTGCAGGTAGGAGTCGTTTGTAAGTTAGATGTTTGAAGGTAGGGTCCTGCCCTATATACTCAGCAGAAATTTGGGCCTTAGGTGTTGCTGTGGCCAAAACACTGTAAGCCCTCACAGGGCCCTGCTGTGAAATATTAGATCAAGAATTGTAATTACATGCCCCTGTTGAACAGGAGCTGAAAAATTAGGCCTTAGGCACTGGTGCTGGTGCCACAACACTGCAACCCCTCACAGACACTCTAGTTGGAACGCAGGAACGAGCCCTGCTGCAAAGTATTGCATCAAAAATTGTAATTACACGCCCCTGTTAGACAGGGGCAGAAAAATTGGGCCTTAGGCACTGGTGCTGGTGCCACAACACTGCAACCCCTCACAGACACTCTAGTTGGAACGCAGGAACGAGCACTGCTGCAAAGTATTGCATCAAAAATTGTAATTACACGCCCCTGTTAGACAGGGGCAGAAAAATTGGGCCTTAGGCACTGGTGCTGGTGCCACAACACTGCAACCCCTCACAGACACTCTAGTTGGAACGCAGGAACGAGCCCTGCTGCAAAGTATTGCATCAAAAATTGTAATTACACGCCCCTGTTAGACAGGGGCAGAAAAATTGGGTCTTAGGCACTGGTGCTGGTGCCACAACACTGCAACCCCTCACAGACACTCTAGTTGAAATGCAGGAACAAGCCCTGCTGCAAAGTATTGCATCAAAAATTGTAATTACACGCCCCTGTTAAACAGGGGCTGAAAAATTGTGCCTTAGGCACTGGTGGTGGCGCCCAGAACCAAAAATGTTCTTACAAGCTATCAGCGTGATGATTGAGGAGGAAGAGGATAATTACTCAGGGATAGTCACTCAGCATCAGCATAGGCAGTCTTTGAAGGGATCTGAGATTTCAAAAAAAATTATTCGGTTACATCTGCATCAGGTGCTTGGTAGCTGGTGGTGATCCAAGACTGATTCATTTTTATGAAGGTCAGCCGATCGGCCGAGTCGGTGGACAGACGCACCCTGTGATCGGTTACCACGCCTCCAGCAGCACTGAATGTGCGTTCCGAAAGAACGCTGGATGCAGGACAGGCCAGTAGCTCAATTGCATACTGTGCAAGCTCTGGCCAGTGATCCATCCTCAAGACCCAGTAACCCAGAGGATTTTCGGTGGGAAAGGTGTCCAAGTCTGATCTTGCCCCTAGGTATTCCTGCACCATGTAAAACAGACGCTGGCGATGGTTGCTGGAACCGATCATACCTTGGGGCTGCGGACCAAAAAATTGTCTGAACGCATCGGTCAGAGGGCCACCTTCTCCACCGCTCCTTCTTTGACTGACCGAAGCCTCAGCAACACGTTGTCCAGAAACAGGAGTTTGTAACCTCCCAGTCTCTGGGAACGCGTTGCACAGACCTTTCTGCAAGGCCTCCCGAAGATGTTTCATCCTCTGCTCCCTCTGCGATGGCAAGATAAGGTCCGCAACCTTACCCTTGTAACGTGGATCAAGGAGGGTTGCCAGCCAGTATTGGTCCTTCTCCTTGATACCACGAATACGAGGATCCTTACGCAGGCTTTGCAGGATCAGGGAGGCCATGCAGCGTAGGTTTGCTGAGGCATTCGGTCCGGAGTCCTCTGGGTCACTAAGGACAACAACGTCCGCAGCCACCTCCTCCCAGCCACGTACAAGTCCATGTGTTCCTTGGGACTGATCCCTTAAAGACTGCTGATGCTGAGTGCCAGGCTCCACCTCCATACTGACACAATCTTCCTCCTCCTCCTCCTCCTCCTCCTCGTCCTCTTCCTGTGTGATCGGCGGGCACGCAGGAACACTGTCTGGATAAAGGGGGCCTTGAGAGCTAAGGAAGTCCTCCTCTTCCTGCCTCTGTTCTGCCTCAAGTGCCCTGTCCATTATTCCACGCAGCGTGTGCTCCAACAGGTGGACAAGGGGGACAGTGTCACTGATGCATGCACTGTCAGTGCTCACCATCCTCGTGGCCTCCTCGAATGGTGACAGGACAGTGCATGCATCCCTGATCATGGCCCACTGGCGTGGGGAAAAAAAACCAAGCTCCCCTGACCCTGTCCTGGTGCCATAGTCGCACAGGTACTCATTGATGGCCCTCTGATGCGTGTGCAGCCGCTGCAGCATGGCCAACGTCGAGTTCCACCTGGTGGGCATGTCACAGATTAGGCGGTTCTTGGGCAGGTTAAACTCCTTTTGGAGGTCCGTCAGCCGAGCACTGGCATTATATGACCGGCGGAAATGCACAGAGACTTTCCTGGCCTGCCTCAGGACATCCTGTAAGCCCGGGTACCTGCCCAAGAACCGCTGCACCACCAAGTTAAGGACGTGAGCCAAACAGGGCACATGGGTCAGTTGTCCCTGTCGGAGGGCAGAGAGGAGGTTGGTGCCATTGTCGCAAACCACCATTCCTGCCTTAAGTTGGCGTGGCGTCAACCACCTCTGAACCTGCCCCTGCAGAGCTGACAGAACCTCTGCCCCAGTGTGGCTCCTGTCCCCCAAGCACACCAGCTCAAGCACCGCATGGCATCTTTTGGCCTGCGTACTTGCGTAGCCCCTTGAACGCCTACGGAGCACCGCTGGTTCCGAGGAAGAGGCCATGGAGGAAGAAGAAGAGGAGGGGGTGGAGGAGAGAGGTGTGTCACAATCAGCATTTTGGAGGCGTGGTGGCGGAACAACCTCCAACACTACAGCACCTTGTCCTGCATCCTTCCCAGCTGCCAGCAGAGTCACCCAATGCGCCGTGAAACTTAAGTAACGTCCCTGTCCATGCCTGCTGGACCATGAGTCAGCGGTAATATGCACCTTACCGCTGACCGCCCTGTCCAGCGAGGCATGGACATTGCCTTCCACATGCCGGTAGAGAGCCGGAATCGCCTTCCATGAGAAAAAGTGGCGTTTGGGTACCTGCCACTGAGGAACCGCACATTCCACAAACTCACGGAAGGGGGCAGAGTCTACCAACTGAAAAGGCAGCAGTTGAAGTGCTAGCAATTTTGCCAAGCTAGCATTCAACCGCTGGGCATGTGGATGGCTGGGAGCAAACTTCTTTCGGCGGTGCAGCAGCTGGGGCAGGGAAATTTGCCTGGTACAATCTGACGTCGGTGTACCAAAAGCAGATTGCCCACAAGTACTTGGCTGTGACACACCTAATTCTACACCTTCATTCCTCTCACTGCAGGTCTCAGAGAGGACTGAAGGTCTAGTGGGGTTGGAAATCTCAGCTGATGAGGAGCAAGGAGAGATCGTCTTTGTTCTTTGGTGTGGGTCTTTCAGATACGCTTGCCAACGAACTGCATGGCAGGTCAACATATGTCTGGTCAAGCATGTGGTACCCAAGCGGGAGATGTTTTGGCCACGCGAGATACGCTTGAGACATATGTTGCAAATAGCAGCGGTGCGATCTGATGCACTCGTCTCAAAAAAGGCCCACACCAAAGAACTTTTTGAATAACGCGCAGAGACTGCAGCGCCCTGCACATGTGGAGCTTTGGGGTGTGATGCAGTCAATGTGCTGCCCTTAGGCTGGCCCCTGGAGGGCATCCTGCCTAGTTGGTGATGTGCCACCTCCTCCTCCTCCTCCTCCTCCTCCTCTCTCCTATCAGGCACCCACGTTGAGTCAGTGACCTCATCATCCCCTCCCTCCTCATCACTGGAGCAAACCTGGCAGTATGCTGCAGCAGGGGGAGCATGACTGCCAGATTGCTGTCCTTCTTGGGCACCCCCTCTGTCCGTGCTCATGTTACTGCCTTCATTGAGCTCAGTATCATCATCAGAGCCTTCCAAACGCTGGGCATCCTCCTGGAGCATGTACCCAACACTGTGGTCAAACAGTTCGAGGGAATCCTCATGAGGACATGGTGGAGCTAGGGAAGGAGTCACTGATGACATTGAGCTGAGGGAAGAGGCCGCTGCTTTGCCAGACAAAGCACCCTGGGCATGGGTGAGAGAGGATGAGGAGGATGAGGACGGCTTGGTCATCCACTCGACCAAGTCTTCCGCATGTTGCGGCTCAACACGGCCAGCTGCCGAAAAAAAGGCCAAGCGTGTCCCATGGCCACGTGCTGATGAGGATGCACCGTCTCCACGACCAGCACTAGACACAGAGCCTGCTTGCCCTCTCTTATTGGCTTGTGACTGTCTGCCTCTCCTTCTTGGCCTTCCAGACATACTAATGGCCTGTAGCTGCACTAAGCTGGGATAGAACACCTGTAATTTTCTTCAGGTAGCTTTATATACTGTAACCAGACAAGCCTGCCTGTCAGTAGGAAGATAACAGGAACGGATCTAGCTGAACACTGTGAGCAGGACGTACTGCACTAAATGTATATAGCAGGAACAGATCTAGCTGAACACTGTGAGCAGGACGCACTGCACTGAATGTAAATAGCAGGAACGGATCTAGCTGAACACTGTGAGCAGGACGCACTGCACTAAATGTAAATACCAGGAATGGATCTAGCTGAACACTGTGAGCAGGACGCACTGCACTGAATGTAAATAGCAGGAACGGATCTAGCTGAACACTGTGAGCAGGACGCACTGCACTGAATGTAAATAGCAGGAACGGATCTAGCTGAACACTGTGAGCAGGACGCACTGCACTGAATGTAAATAGCAGGAACGGATGTAGCTGAACACTGTGAGCAGGACGCACTGCACTAAATGTAAATACCAGGAACGGATCTAGCTGAACACTGTGAGCAGGACGCACTGCACTGAATGTAAATAGCAGGAACGGATCTAGCTGAACACTGTGAGCAGGACGCACTGCACTGAATGTAAATAGCAGGAACGGATCTAGCTGAACACTGTGAGCAGGACGCACTGCACTGAATGTAAATAGCAGGAACGGATCTAGCTGAACACTGTGAGCAGGACGCACTGCACTAAATGTAAATACCAGGAACGGATCTAGCTGAACACTGTGAGCAGGACGCACTGCACTGAATGTAAATAGCAGGAACGGATCTAGCTGAACACTGTGAGCAGGACGCACTGCACTGAATGTAAATAGCAGGAACGGATCTAGCTGAACACTGTGAGCAGGACGCACTGCACTGAATGTAAATAGCAGGAACGGATGTAGCTGAACACTGTGAGCAGGACGCACTGCACTAAATGTAAATACCAGGAACGGATCTAGCTGAACACTGTGAGCAGGACGCACTGCACTGAATGTAAATAGCAGGAACGGATCTAGCTGAACACTGTGAGCAGGACGCACTGCACTGAATGTAAATAGCAGGAACGGATCTAGCTGAACACTGTGAGCAGGACGCACTGCACTGAATGTAAATAGCAGGAACGGATCTAGCTGAACACTGTGAGCAGGACGCACTGCACTAAATGTAAATACCAGGAACGGATCTAGCTGAACACTGTGAGCAGGACGCACTGCACTGAATGTAAATAGCAGGAACGGATCTAGCTGAACACTGTGAGCAGGACGCACTGCACTGAATGTAAATAGCAGGAACGGATGTAGCTGAACACTGTGAGCAGGACGCACTGCACTAAATGTAAATACCAGGAACGGATCTAGCTGAACACTGTGAGCAGGACGCACTGCACTGAATGTAAATAGCAGGAACGGATCTAGCTGAACACTGTGAGCAGGACGCACTGCACTGAATGTAAATAGCAGGAACGGATCTAGCTGAACACTGTGAGCAGGACGCACTGCACTGAATGTAAATAGCAGGAACGGATCTAGCTGAACACTGTGAGCAGGACGCACTGCACTAAATGTAAATACCAGGAACGGATCTAGCTGAACACTGTGAGCAGGACGCACTGCACTGAATGTAAATAGCAGGAACGGATCTAGCTGAACACTGTGAGCAGGACACACTGCACTAAATGTAAATAGTCTAGATAGAAGATAACAGGAACGGATCTAGCTAAACTGAATACAGTGTATATATATATATATGCAACACCTGGGATGCATATATATACACAATACACTGTAAGTGCAGCTAACTGACTGACTGTTCTGCCTAATCTATCTAACTCAAATCAAATGACACTGTCTCTCTCTCTCTCTATCTCTCAGCACACCGGAACACACACTACACAGGGCCGCCGTGCAGGCGGCCTTATATAGTGTGGGGTGTGTACTAAATCCCCTGAGCCATAATTGGCCAAAGCCACCCTGGCTTTGGCCAATTACAGCTCTCTCTACTGACGGCGCTGTGATTGGCCAAGCATGCGGGTCATAGTGCATGCTTGGCCAATCATCAGCCAGCAATGCACTGCGATGCCGCAGTGAATTATGGGCCGTGACGCGCCACACGAATTTGGCGCGAACGGCCCATATCGTTCGCAATTCGGCGAACGACCGAACAGCCGATGTTCGAGTCGAACATGGGTTCGACTCGAACACGAAGCTCATCCCTACTTATATCCAAGTTATTGCCATAAAAAGTGTTTGGGGACCCGGGTCCTGCCCCAGGGGACATGTATCAATGCAAAATAAGTTTTAAAGACTGCAGTTTTTTCAGGAGCAGTGATTTTAATAATGCTTAAAGTGAAACAATAAAAATTAAAATTCCTTTAAATATCATGCCTGGGGGGTGTCCTTAGTATGCCTGTAAAGTAGCACATTTTTCCAGTGTTTATAACAGTACCACAGCAAAATGACATTTCTGTCACGGAACGTCCCACACTCCGCTTGAGTGCGTCCGTCAGTATACCACTTCTTCCCAGTCTGGATATAGATATCAGATATTCCAACTGCTCACAAAGCACAAAACAAGGCGAGACTTGCTTAGATGCTAACATGGACTACATTTTTTAGAACCAAAATTACAAGTCTTGAGAAAAGGGATTGTCCCCCATAAGAGGTTTTCTAGGCAGCAAAACAAGGTTGAAAAAATGCTAAAAAAGAGTATAAGTAGTAGAAATTGTTTTTTATTATAACAAGGTATCAAAAAATAAATAGATAATTGACATATAGGGTCAGAGCATGAGCTGTGATCTAGCATAAAAACAATAATGACATTGCCAACATTGTACAGTACACAATAATGCACAGTGCTCAAGTAATTAGGATAAGATGGTGCGTGATTCTTATGTATGAATCCTGACGTGTTTTGACCCCACTGGGTCTTCTTCAGAGGATTTTTTTGAGCTGCAGAAATGTTAACATGTATTGAAATTCATAATTGCAATCAAAAGATATAAAGAGAGAAAAGAAAGAACAACAATAATAAACATTATCTTATATAGTTATCGATCACATTTTATTAGGCAATGTTTTTTGGGAACCTCTAAAGGAGGGCCCCTTAGCTTGATCCAAGAACCTTTGAGTGGCCGTGCAGTCACGGGATGAGGCCAACTGTCTGTACGTGTCTTGCGAGGAGTCACACTACAGGCAATCCCAAAAACCTAGGTAGGGGCCAACAGGGGCGGATAACCTGTGCCTGCAGTGGGGATATTGTACTTTCAGTATTCAATATTAAATTGTAAAAAACGTAAAAAGAGGTAGAAAAAGGGAAGACGGCTGAAGAGTGTGAGTGTATATATGTATGTTTGATTTAAGTATCTGTAATAATTTACTCTAATAGTAGTCATTGTTAAAAAGTGAGTGGTGGAAAAAAAAAAGGAGAGGAGGGGGGAAGGGGGAAGAGAACAAGGTAAGGAGGGGAAAGGAAGGCTGGGGTGGGGTAAGAAAGTGAGGAAGAAAAGGGGGGAGGGAGGGGAGGAGATGGGGAGTGAGAGGGAAGAGAGTGGGATGGGAATGAAGGGGATAGGAATGGAGGGGAAAGGAAGGTGGGGGAAGGGGAAGGATCAATGGGATAAAAAAAGCTAAGGTGTGAGTGTGATGGTGCCATGTGCGTAGGAAAAAGGGAAGCAATCAAGCCAAAAATAACACACTAAATTCAAATAGAACAAAAAAGGAAAGTGATGTAGGGAATAGGTGAATGTGTGAATACAAAAAAAGAGAAAATGTGAGCAGTGATAAAGTGATTACCTGGTGTGTATCGAGGAAAGAATTTCCAACAAGGGGGAAGAATCGCCCTTCTCGATCTTCTGACTAGGTATGTGGGCAGTGTGAAAAAATCTGCAATATCAGAAAATGTGCCAATGAAATAATAAAATCATCTATGGTGTAAGGATGGGGGGGCATCCATATCATGCCCCCTAAACACAACTGGTTGTATAAAATTGTTCTTACCAATCTTCAGTCAGCGCTTTAGCTGTGTGGCCGCCTAGGTGGAGCATTAGGGATCAAGACAAGATCCTCAGAATGTTCCATCCCTTTATATAGGAGGTGTGATACCTTTAATGCATTATTCCAATAATATGCAGGTGCTGGGGGCCCGCCTATCCTATTTTCCTCACTGGTAGGGATAGTGTCGCATGGCGGCACTCCATGTGTGGCTCCCCCGGCATTCCGGAAGATGAATGTCCCAGTGTTACCGGCATTTCCGCCGCAATTACGTAACCGCGTGACGTCACACCACGCGGACATACCACGGCATTCTGAAATGATCTGGAATGCCGCTGGCAGGAAATGATTGCACTATCGGTGGTGCTGCCACCCAGTGGGCGCATAGGGAAGCACAGGGCCCTTTGTGCCCCCCTACCCTGCCAGGAAGACACGTGGTGGCAGAGGCCACCACCCCAGATGGGCCAATGAATGAAGGTCAAGGATCAAGCTGCTCAGGGGAAAAAGAGGGGGGGAAAGGAAAAACCAACTACAGAACATACATAAACATAGATACCATTATAATATACAAAAAAATCTATTACATGAGCATTGATGATACAATATTTTAAGTAGGGTTACAGTAAAGACAAACTCTTTAGGTTCAGAAAGAAAGGGGATCTTTATGAAATATGAGCTGTTGTGGTGCAGCAGGGCATCTACATGTTGCCTCACCAGAGGCAATAAGATATGTGTAGAAGGTAGTGTAGTGACTAAAATGGTGCCATAACATTAAACGAATAAGGCAACATTAGTTAAACTGTTTAGGACATTCTCTTATCAGAATGCCCATCCACAAAAGTATGTTATTGCATCAGATAAGCAAGAGCATATATCAGGGAGGCATAACCCAAACAGAATGAAATGAATAGATAAAAAAGTTTAAACAAAATAAATGAAAATGGAAGAAGAAGAATAAACAGAAGAAAATGAGAAATAGCGTAATAGGTTGCATCATTGATTGCATTGGTTAGAATAGCATATCTATACTTGGGTAGAGAACCCAGATCCAAATGTGTATAAATGCCAGTTTTAATGCGTTTTGCCTGAGGAGAATCCTTGTAAAAAAGGTACAAATGAAATAGATTCGTTGAGGCCAGGAGACGACGTGGCCTGTAACTGGAAGATCCATTTCTGTTCTTTTTGTAGTAGAGCCTTGTTCCAGTCACCTCCTCTATCTGGTATATGCATCCTATACAGGGCTGTGAAGCTTACTTTAGGCACCGTATAGCTGTGTGCAAAGACGGCATGCCTCCCCACAGGGAAATATGAATTGCCTATTTGCATACTGTACATATGTTTAGATATGCGTTTCCAAAACTCTTGCTTCATTTTGCCTGTATAATAGGCACCGCACTCACACTCCATGAAGTATACCACACCTCGAGTCTGCCAATTAACGATGTGTGAGGGCGTGAAAGTTTCTCCATTGGGAAGACGGAAGGTCCTTTCTTTCCTTATGAGTGGACAATAAGAGCAGTGTCCACATGGGAAAGAGCCAGCAATGAGGCAGTGTTGAGATCTTTTGCGTTCACTTTTGTACTCGCTTTGAACGAGTCTCTCCTTGATCGAAAATGCTCGCTTGAAAGTTATGGCTGGTTGGTTAGGAACAAAGTGCTTTAGTTTGGGGTCATCAGTGTTGTTTTAAGATGTTTTTAATGGCCATGTGTTGACGTGAGTATCGCATAACAATATTAGTAAGGTTGGGGTCGAAATTCTTGGGAGATTTTGGTTTGGACAGTAATTTGGATCAGGACTGTCTTATAGTCTTGTTATATGCTTTCCTCAGACATGATCCACGTGCCAAGCGTCAGTCTTGGAGGTTTGCAGCCTCTCTGACAAAAAGGCTATCATTAGAGCAATTGCGATGCAGTCGCAAGTACTTTCCGTATGGGATAGAGTCCTTCAGAGGCACGGGGTGGAAACTATCCACGTGAAGTACCATGTTGCCAGCGGTACTTTTTCGAAAAAGGACACTAGATAGTTTTCCTTCGGGGGTTGTTGTAATCCGAACATCCAAGAATGTCACGCTATCTTGATTATGAGTCATGGTGAATTTCAGGTTCCAATCATTTATGTTGATCAGGTTAAAGAATTCTAAAAGTTTGGCCTCTGGTCCCTCTCAGATGACAAAGACATTGTTGATATACCTAAGCCACTTAGCAATGTGGCTAGTGTATTCAACGAGGTCCTCGTCATCCAGGAGGGACTTCTCCCACTCCCCCAAGTACAAATTGGTGTAGAATGGGGCACAACAAGTCCCTATCGCTACACCTTGCACCTGGAGGTAGTGGGAGTTATCAAAACTGAAATAGTTGTGGTGCAGTATATACTGCAGACCACTGAGGATGAACGCATTTAATGCTGGATCATAGCGTGAACTTTGTTGAAGAATCTTCTGCACAGCAGGAAGGCCTAAAGTATGAGGAATACTATTATATAGGGCCTCTACATCAATGGTGACAAGGATGGAGTGGTCTGATAAAACGTGAGGTTATCAGTCAGTTGTAAAAATTGTATGGTATCTCTGACTAGGGGGGAAGAGAGAGAACAAAGGGTTGAGGTTTGTGCTTGCATTTGTCTATGACTCGACTCAGGTTTTCAGATATAGCTCCATTGCCAGAGACAATGGGGCGTCCTGGAGGACTTGTAGGACTCTTGTGAATTTTAGGTAAGCTAAAAAATGTAGCTATTTTGGGGTGTCGAGTCCTAACGAACTCGTAGAGGTCCTTGGTGATGGCACCAGTACGAAAGGCGCGATCTACCAAATCATAGAACATGGAGTTATATTGGTTGATGTTTAGAATGGAGATTTGTTTGTACCATTCTTTATTTTTTAAGATGTTTAAGCACATCGCAATGTAATTCTCATTGTCCATAACAAATACGTTGCCACCCTTGTCGGAGGGTTTTATTACGTTTCTTTTGTTTGTACTCAAGAGTTTAAGGGCTTTATTTTCTTCAGTAGACAAATTGTGGGGATTAGATTTGTTTCAAGGTAGTTTGCATATATCCCGAATGGTCTGTTTAAGAAAAATAGTTACGTTAGGGTTGGTATTGGAGGCTGGAAATTTGGTAGAGGCCATTTAGAACATGACAGTTGGATTGGGTGTTGACTTATCAACCTCGTCTAGCAGGGCATCCAAGTCAATCTGATCTATCAAATCAATAGTGTTGTTCTCTTGATAGAGAAGGATCAGGTCACGTAGGGCTTCAATTCCTTCATGCTATATGTTGACCAATCTGTGGTGTCCTCATTGGAATCATCCTTCGCATGGAGGTATTTCAATAGTAACCTGCGTGTGAAAAGTTGTATGTCTGTGATGACTTCAAAGACATCAAAATTCTGTTCGGGACAAAAGGTCGGTCCCCGAGATAGAACCTGGATTTCTGCTGGAGATAATTCAAACAAAGATAGATTGATAACACTTAAGTGGTGGATTGAATTTGCCTCCCCTGTTCGTTGATGGGGACCCGAGTCCCGGTTTAAAGGTTTCTGTGAGGTTGATTTGGTTTGACCCAACGAGTGGGTGGTGTTGGTGTATATGCCAATCTCTTGTGGTAAGGGGATAGATTCACTAGTCCCAGTGGTAGACATCCGATCCAAAGCCGCAGATGGATCCGTATCCATGGGTGGATCAGAATGAACTCACTGAAGATAGGATGAATATCTAGGGAATCAGTATCCACTGTACATTTTTCTGATCTTGTTCGACTGAATCTCTGTTGATTCGATTTCTTTTTTGTTTTTCACGTCCTCTACCTCGTTGGGACGGATTCTGGTTAGGTTCCGTAGGGGGAAGAGACTTGGGTTTAGAAATTCTAGACCTATTTCTTTGTTGTTCCAGATGTGGATAATTTTTTGATTGTACCAGATGGATGTTCCATCGGTAAGCTTGTCCCTCAGAAGAGGCTGATTTGTCTCTCCAAACTGAATTTCTTTGTTTTGTCAAATACCCTGGTTGAAAACAGACAGGTCATTCATCCTCAGTGGTCTGCAGTATATACTGCACCACAACTATTTCAGTTTTGATAATTCCCACTACCTCCAGATGCAAGGCGTAGCGATGGGGACTTGTGCCCCATCCTACGCCAATTTGTACCTGGGGGAGTGGGAGAAGTCCCTCCTGGGTGACGAGGACCTCGTTGAATACACTAGCCACATTGCTAAGTGGCTTAGGTATATCGACGATGTCTTCGTCATCTGGGAGGGACCAGAGGCCAAACTTTTAGAATTCTTTAACCTGATCAACATAAATGATTGGAACCTGAAATTCACCATGACTCATAATCAAGATAGCGTGACATTCTTGGATGTTCGGATTACAACAACCCTGGAAGGAAAACTATATAGTACCCTTTTTCGAAAAAGTACCCCTGGCAAAACGGTACTTCACGCGGATAGTTTCCACCTCGTACCTCTCAAGGACTCTATCCAGTATGGAAAGTACTTGCAACTTTGTCGCAGTTGCTCTGATGATAGCCTTTTCATCAGAGAGGCTGCAAACCTCCAAGACCGACTCTTGGCACGTGGATACAGTTGATCATGTCTGAGGAAAGCATATAACAAGACTATAAGATAGTCCCGATCCAAATTGCTGTCCAAACCAAAATCTCCCAAGAATTTCGACCCCAACCTTACTCGTATTGTTATGCGATACTCACGTCAACACATGACCATTAAAAACATCTTAAAACGACACTGGAACATCTTAACTGATGACTCCAAACTAAAGCACTTTGTTCCTAACTAACCAGCCATAACTTTCAAGCGAGCGTTTTCGATCAAGGATAGACTCGTTTAAAGCTAGTAGAAAATTTAACGCAAAAGATCTCAACACTGCCCCATTGCTGGCTCTTTCCCATGTGAACACTGCTCTTATTGTCCATTTATAAGGAAAGAAAGGACCTTCCGTCTTCCCAATGGAGAAACTTTCACGCCCTCACACTTCGTGAATTGCCAGACTCGAGGTGTGGTATACTTCATGAAGTGTGATTGCGGTGCCTATTATATAGGCAAAATGAAGCAAGAGTTTTGGAGACGCATATCTAAGCATATGTACAGTATGCAAATAGGCAATCCATACATCCCTGTGGGGAGGCATGCCGTCTTTGCACACAGCTATACGGTGCCTAAAGTAACCTTCACAGCCCCGTATAGGATGCATATACCAGATAGAGGAGGTGACTGGAACAAGGTCCTACTACAAAAAGAACAGAAATGGATCTTCCAGTTACAGGCCACGTCGTCTCCTGGCCTCAACAAATCTATTTCATTTGTTCCTTTTTTTACAAGGATTCTCCTCAGGCAAAACACATTAAAACTGGCATTTATACACATTTGGATCTGGGTTCTCTACCCAAGTATAGATATGCCATTCTAACCAATGCAAGTAATGATGCAACCTATTACGCTATTTCTCATTTTCTTCTGTTTATTATTCTTCTTCCATTTTCATTTATTTTATTTAAACTTTTTTATCTATTTATTTCATTCTGTTTGGGTTATACCTCCCTGATATATGCTCTTGCTTATCTGATGCAATAACATACTTTTGTGGATGGGCATTCTGATAAGAGAATGTCCTAAACAGTTTAACTATTGTCGCCTTATTCGTTTGATGTTATGGTACCATTTTAGTCACTACACTACCTTCTACACATATCTTATTGCCTCTGGTGAGGCAACATGTAGATGCCCTGCTGCACCACAGCAGCTCATAGCTCATAAAGATCCCCTTTCTTTCTGAAACTAAAGAGTTCGTCTTTACTGTAACCCTACTTAAAATATTGTATCATCAATGCTCATGTAATAGATTTTTTTGTGTATTATAATGGTATCTATGTTTATGTATGTTCTGTAGTTGGTTTTTCTTTCCCCCCCTTCTTTTCCCCTGAGCAGCTTGATCCTTGACCTCCGATCATTGACCCATCTGGGGTGGTGGTCTTTGCCACCACGTGTCTTCTTGGCAGGGTAGGGGGGCACAAAGGGCCCTGTGCCTTCCTACGCGCCCACTGGGTGGCAGCACCACCTATGGTGCAATCATTTCCTGCCAGCGGCATTCTAGATCATTTACGAATGCAGTGGTATGTCCGCACATGCGCGTGCACGTGACGTCACGCCGTTACATAATTGCAGCGGAAATTACGGTAACACCGGGACATTCGTCTTCCGGAACGCTGGGGGAGCCACACATGGAGTGCCACCATGTGACACTATCCCTACCAGTGAGGAAAATAGGATAGGCGGACCCCCAGCACCTGCATACTTTTGGGATGATGCATTAAAGGTATGACACCTCCTATATAAAGGGATGGAACATTCTGAGGATCTTGTCTTGATCCCTAATGCTCCACCTAGGCGGCCACGCAGCCGAATTGCTGACTGAAGATTGATAAGAACAATTTTATACTACCAGTTGTGTTTAGGGGGCATGATATGGATGCCCCCCCCCATCCTTACACCATAGATGATTTTATTATTTCATTGGCACATTTTCTGATATTGCAGATTTTTTCCCACTACCCACATACCTAGTCGGAAGATCGAGAAGGGTGATTCTTCCCCCTTGTTGGAAATTCTTTCCTCGATACACACCAGGTAATCACTTTACCACTGCTCACGTTTTCTCTTTTTTTGTATTCACACATTCACCTATTCCCTACATCACTTTCCTTTTTTGTTCTGTTTGAATTTAGTGTGTTATTTTTGGCTTGATTGCTTCCCTTTTTCCTACTCACATGGCACCATCACACTCACACCTTAGCGTTTTTTTATCCCATTGATCCTTCCCCTTCCCCCACCTTCCTTCCCCCTCCGTTCCTTTCCCCCTCATTCCCAACCCACTCTCTTCCCATCTCCTCCCCTCCCTCCCCCCTTTTCTTCCTCACTTTCTTACCCCACCCCGAACTTCCTTTGTCCTCTTTACCTTGTTCTCTTCCCCCCTTCCCCCCTCCTCTTCTTTTTTTTTCCACCACTCACTTTTTAACAATGACTACTATTAGAGTAAATTATTACAGATACTTAAATCAAACATACATATATACACTCACACTCTTCAGCCGTCTTCCCTTTTTCTACCTCTTTTTACGTTTTTTACCATTTAATATTGAATACTGAAAGTACAATATCCCCACTGCAGGCACGGCTTATCCGCCCCTGTTGGCCCCTCCCTAGGTTTTTGGGATTGCCTGTATTGTGACTCCTCGCAAGACACGTACGGACAGTTGGCCTCATCCCGTGACTGCACGGCCACTCAAAGGTTCTCGGATCAAGCTAAGGGGCCCTCCTTTAGAGGTTCCCAAAAAACATTGCCTAATAAAATGTGATCGGTAACTATATAAGATAATGTTTAATATTGTTGTTCTTTCTTTTCTATCTTTGTATCTTTTGATTGCAATTATGAATTTCAACACATGTTAACATTTCTGCAGCTCAAAAAAATCCTCTGAAGAAGACCCGGTGGGGTCAAAATGCGCCAGCATTTATACATAAGAATCACGCACCATCTTACCCTAATTACTTGAGCACCGTGCATTATTGTGTACTGTTATGTTGGCAATGTCATTATTGTTTTTATGCTAGATCACAGCTCATGCTCTGACCTTATATGTCAATTATCTATTTATTTTTTGATACCTTGTTATAATATATATAATAAAATATATAATATATATAATAATATAATAATATCAAAAACAATTTCTACTACTTACACTCTTTTTTAGCATTTTTTCAACCTATTTTTGCTGCCTAGAAAACCCCTCATGGGGGACAATCCTTTTTCTCTAGTTTTTTTAAACAGATATATGTGGCGCTACCCCACCTAAAGGGCAGTAACTAATATTCTAAATGTGAATGATAGCTAAATACTATAGTAAACACTATAAATGCTATAGTAAACAAAAACGCTGGCACAATGATCAAATATAAATAATAATAGGTGATGACGTGCAAAAAAGCAATGGAATGAATTCAATCCTTAAAGTGCAATGTGCATACAAATAAGGGGCATAATAAACATAACTAAAGATATAGCAAAAAATAAGATAAAGTATCCAAAAATAAATAAATAACACAATACAGTCCACAAATACATGCAGTGCGACTTCTAGTGGCGACATCTAAATCTTCACAGAATAATGAGTAAAGTGCAAGTGCAATTAAAAAAGCAATGTGCAAAAATATGTGGACAGGTAATATAACAACCAGCAAATAAATGTCCAAACTAACAGTTCAAAAATTGCATATAGTGCAATTCCCGATAGCAGCCCAGTGAGATCTTCTACAGAAGGTGCAAAAGTGCGGGTGCAATAATGTGATGGCCAGTGTCTAATTGGGTATATCCGATCTTGTTCCGGAGTGCAGCAACAGTTTCCCCAGCCTCTCACCTGAAGTAGCGGCCCCCAGATGGGCCGAATTGAGCATAAACCGGCAGGTGATGGACTTAAATCCTGGGGATCTACTTCCAATGGTTGTCACAGCCCCCGGGGGACACAGGTACACCAGCCACAACAGACACTCTCCCGTCCTCTAAAAGATGTCCTCAGATGTCATCAGATGGATGGTAAAAAAAGCAGAGATGGCTCCATAGTGTAGTAATTTCAGAAGTTTATTTAAAAAACAAAGTAGCGACTTACATAAAAAATCACTGTGTTCCACAGTGAAAGGAGAGGCTTCTGGGTTCGGCCGTACCCGGAAGCAGCGGCACCTGGCTCCTCCCTGATGTGTTGCGTCACACCACACGTGACTTTATCAAAGGGTAAAGGAGTCAGGTAGCCGATATAAATAGCAGCGGCCGCTGCCATAACGGCAGCGGATAATAAAGCCAGACTAAAATACATATCATAAAAAACAATGGAGACATCTTCAAAAGACATAAAAATGACATAAAATCATCGAAATTATTAAAACGTAATAATCGCAGACTCTAACACTATTTGTCTAAGGATTTAAAACAGAGAAAGGACACCATAACAAAACCATTAGTAGACCTAACTAACAGCCTCCATCTAGTGGTGAATGGACCATCTAATGGCAAATCAGAAGAAGACACTAATAACTTCACTAGTGATATTGATTGGACGTAAAAAATAGTAACAAGGAATAATTAAAACATGTGGAATGCTGACAAGAGGAAATACTTGAGCTAATGAACGTAAGTATTCTCTCAAAGGAGTTAAAAGGGCAAATCCCAGACGCCATCTAGTGGTAAATGAAGAGAAGATACACTTTAACCTATATAGATCACTAATAACATCAAATGAGTAGAAATACATGGGTACCTAGGAGAATTATATATCACCACACTTCTGCCTCACTGGTGACACCTAGTGGGAAATAAACATAAAGAAAACAATTCAAATACACTGGGAACACTCACAACTCCACTAGTGGTATCTAGTGGACATATACAATGGTAGCACCCAGGGGAATGATTAGAAATACTTGCAATACTGAAGGAAAGAACTAATCAAACTGATATCAGATCCATATAATATAAGCAAGAGATTCCTGTTGACAATGGATAATAAAAAGTATCTTTCACCAAAAGGAACGGAGATGACCACAACTAGAAATAATCAATATTTATTAAAAATTTGAGATAAAACAATTAAGGTCAAACTCTATGTTGTGTCCTAGTGGCGATAAAGTGTGTAATTCATAGATCCATCTTGACTCAGCTTGACTAATCTTGATAACTTTATTGTCTCCCCTCCAATGTGGTTTGTATTTCTCTATTCCACATAGTTTAAGGGACGAGGGATCGCTGTTATGATATTTTGCATAATGTCTTGATAAGCTATGCTTATCAAAACTCTTTTTGATGTTTTGCACTTGTTCCCTCAGCCTCTTCCAAAGTGCTCTCTTGGTCCTACTAATATATTGGATTTGGCAGGGGCCAAATAAACAACCCCTTCACTACGACAAGATATAAAATCTTGTATTGGGTAATTCTGTAACATCACAGTGGAGGTAAAGCTTGATTTCTTTTTTTTGTTTTCTTTTGTATGTCGACATGCATAGCAGTTTTTGCATGGATAGTATCCCTTTCCTTCAAAGAAATAAAACTTTTTCTTATTCGGGGGATCCAAGACATTTTTAGCTAAAAGGTCCCTCAAAGTAGGGGCTCTTCTGTACACGAATTTGGGTTTTGATGAGAGAACGGTGCCCAGATATCGATCTGACCTAATAATGTCCCAGTGCTTTTTAAAAATTCTCTCAATTTATCAATTTGACTTTTAGTTAGGTCTACTAATGGTTTTGTTATGGTGTTCTTTCTCTGTTTTAAATCCTTAGACGAATAGTGTTAGAGTCCGCGATTATTATGTTTTAATAATTTCGATGATTTTATGTCATTTTTATGTCTTTTGAAGATGTCTCCATTGTTTTTTATGCATATGTATTTTAATCTTGCTTTATTATCCGCTGCCGTTATAGCAGTGGCCGCTGCTATTTATATCGGCTACCTGACACCTGACTCCTTTACCCTTTGATAAAGTCACATGTGGTGTGACGCAACGCATCAGGGAGGAGCCATGTGCCGCTGCTTCCGGGTACGGCTGAACCCGGAAGCCTCTCCTTTCACTGTGGAACGCAGTGATTTTTTTATGTAAGTCGCTACTTTGTTTTTTAAATAAACTTCTGAAATTACTACACTATGGAGCCATCTCTGCTTTTTTTACCATCCATCTGATGACATCTGAGGACAACTTTTGGAGGACGGGAGAGTGTCTGTTGTGGCTGGTGTACCTGTGTCCCCTGGGGGCTGTGACAACCATTGTAAGTAGATCCCCAGGATTTAAGTCCATCACCTGCCGGTTTATGCTTGATTCGGACCATCTGGGGGCCGCTACTTCAGGTGAGAGGCTGGGGAAACTGTTGCTGCACTCTGGAACAAGATCGGATATACCCAATTAGACACTGGCCGTCACATTATTGCACCCGCACTTTTGCACCTTCTGTAGAAGATCTCACTGGGCTGCTATCGGGAATTGCACTATATGCAATTTTTGAACTGTTAGTTTGGACATTTATTTGCTGGTTGTTATATTACCTGTCCACATATTTTTGCACATTGCTTTTTTCATTGCACTTGCACTTTACTCATTATTCTGTGAAGATTTAGATGTCGCCACTAGAAGTCGCACTGCATGCATTTGTGGACTGTATTGTGTTATTTTTTTTTTTTGGATACTTTATGTTATTTTTTGCTATATCTTTAGTTATGTTTATTATGGCCCTTATTTGTATGCACATTGCACTTTAAGGATTGAATTTATTCCATTGCTTTTTTGCACGTCATCACCTATTATTATTTATATTTGATCATTGTGCCAGCATTTTTGTTTACTATAGCATTTATAGTGTTTACTATAGTACTATAGTATTTAGCTATCATTCACGTTTAGAATATTAGTTACTGCCCTTTAGGTGGGGTAGCGAGCTGGTGGTAAGTAGGTTTTGGTTTTTCCCTGGGCATTCCCCAGGCTTTGTTTGCATCTGTTTGTAGCCCTCCAAAGCCGCTTACTGCGATAGCCAGCTTTAAATGAAGGCGGTGGCGAGTTTTTTGAGATCACCTTGGTGTGTTTATTGGTCCAGAAACGCACCAGCACCTTTGTAGCCATAGTGCTATTTGCTGGGTGTTTGGTGTGCTTCTGTACCTTTAAGAAGGGATGGGCTGCCCTTCAGTCCACCTGCCAGCATTTATCCATTAGAATGTATGTGCCTCCACTGTGGGGACACTCATATTTTAGTGTTAGGACCACAGAAATCAGGGTGCCTTGACGAGGCTCTGTGGCTTACGCATGCATTTGCAAATGCGTGCGGACTAAACCCCTGTTTTTAACGCGTACTGTTAGACAGGTAGATTTGGTTGTCTGCGAGCTGGTGGTAAGTAGGTTTTGGTTTTTCCCTGGGCATTCCCCAGGCTTTGTTTGCATCTGTTTGTAGCCCTCCAAAGCCGCTTACTGCGATAGCCAGCTTTAAATGAAGGCGGTGGCGAGTTTTTTGAGATCACCCTGGGTAGCGCTACATATATCTATTTAAAATATCTTTTGAGTTATGTGAGTACACTTTTTTATGTAGGCGGCTTCCTCTGTTGTATTAGCGAGTGTGGTCATTTGTGCACTAGTTACATCTTCTCATTTTTCTCTAGTATTACCCGGGGTGTGCAGCTATCTCTTTTTTCATATGAGTGTCTTTTTACTTTGAAATTACAAGTCTTTATATACCGTTAGAGGAGGTTCTCCCTCCTGCTCATATTACTCTAACAATACAACTGTAACCTAATTACCCTGTTTCCCCGAAAATAAGACCTAGCGTGATTGTTGGTAATGGCTGCAATATAAGCCCTACCTCCCAAATAAGCCCTACCCTGTTTCCCCAAAAATAAGCCCTACCCTGAAAACAAGACCTACAAGGACTTTAACTAGGGCTTATTTGGGGGGTAGGGCTTATATTGCAGCCATCACCGACAGTCACGCTAGGTCTTATTTTCGGGGAAACAGGGTAACATGAGCTAGTTTACTAAATCATTTACCCAGACTAGGTGACTCAGAGACATGACCTTTGGGTTTAGGACTTTACGTCTCCTAGCTCATTGACTATTCAATACACATTATCATAAACATCAACACAGGGTTAATTAGAACAAACAACAATGAGTTGAATACCCTTAGAAGCTGTGGTAAGCCAGACTAGACTCATTTACATTAAACACATTATAGCAGACATCAGACAGGTGGGTGGAGTTGATGATATTAGTATCTCCTCACAGTATGAGTCCCAACATTATGACTCAGTCACTACTGGGGGACAAGGACCCAAAGCCAAAGTAACAACACCTCAAGGGTACCCCAAATGCCAGGGCCCATAATCTGTAGGCAAGAGGCTCACATTCAGTCCCCCCCAAAAGCCTCTGTCCCGGGTGAGTCTGCAAAATGACATTTCTAAAGGAAAAAAGTCATTTAAAACTACTTTCGGCTGTAATGTATTGTCGGGTCCCAGCAATATAGATGGAAATCATTGAAAAAAAAACGGCATGGGTTCCTCCCCCAGTCCATGACCAGGCCCTTTGGGTCTTGTATGGATATTAAGGGGAACCCCGCACCCGAATTAAAAAAAATTGCATGGTGTTCCCCTCAAAATCCACACCAGCCCCTTCAGGTATGGTATAGATATTGAGGGGAACCTGCGCCAATTTTTTTTAAAATGGCGTAGGGGTCCCCCAAAATCCATGCCAGACCCTTATCGGAGCACTCAACCTGGCAGGCCGCAGGAAAAAGGGGGGAGAGCACCCCCCCTCCTGAACCGTACCAGGCCCCATGTTGATGGGGACAAGGGCCTCATCCCTACAACCCTTGCCTGGTGGTAGTGGGGGTCTGCGGGCAGGGGGCTTATCAGAATCTGGAAGCCCCTTTAACAAGGGGACCCCCAGATCCTACGTTGTACCCCTACACATTCACTAAAAAAGTGTCAAAATGTTAAAAATGACAGTAGACAATTTGTGACAAGTCCTTTATTAAAAAAGGGCGGGGCCACTCAGTGACATAAACAGGTGACCTCGCCCCCCCTGTCATTTTTAACATTATGACACTTTTTTTGGTGAATGTGTAGGGGTACAATGTACCTGATACCCATTCAAATGGGGGGTGGGATCTGGGGGTCCCCTTGTTAAAGGGGCTTCCAGTTTCCAATAAGCCCCCTGCCCGCAGATACCCACAATCAACGGGCAAGGGTTGGGGGGATGAGGCCCTTGTCCGAATCAACATGGGGACAAGGTGATTTGGGGTTGATCCCAAAGCATCCTCCATATGTTAAGGGCATGTGGCCTGGTACGGTTCAGGGGGGCACTCTCTATTACCCCCCTTTTCCTGCAGCCTGCCAGGTTGCGTGCTCGGATAAGGGTCTGGTTTGGATGCCATTTTATTTTTTTGGGCTCGGGGTCACACTTAAAATCCATACCAGACCTGAAGGGCCTGGCATGGATTGTGGGGGGACACCTACACCATTTTTTTACATTTTGGCACAGGGTTCCCCTTAATATCCACACTAGACCTGCAGGGCATAGTGTGGATTTTGGGGGGCCCCCATGCAATTTTTTTTTAAATTTGGGTGCGGGGTTCCCCTTAATATGCATACCAGACCCAAAGGGCCTGGTAATGGACTGGGGGGAACCCATGCCATTATTTTTCAATGATTTGTATCTGTATTGCCGGGACCCAACAATACATTACATCTGCAAGCAGTTTTAAATCACTTATTTTTCCTTTAGAAATGTCATTTTGCTGTGGTACTGTTATAAACACTGGAAAAATGTGCTACTTTTCAGGCGTACTAAGGACACCCCCAGGCATAATATTTAAATGCTTCCCGACCAACCGCCGCAGTTATAGTGTGGCAGGTTGGCTTCCCTGCGCGAGCCGTCGTAGCTATACGACGGCTCGCGGGGTCGGGATAGCGCAAGCACGTGTGTGCCCGCTGCATAGCAGGGGTGCCTGTGCTCGTAGCCAACAGTCGTGATGACCACCGGCCATGAGCGATCGTGGGCAACAGTGACAGAACAGGGACGAGTGTGTTCTGACAGGAGTGACAGATCATATGTTCCCATTAGCTATGAACCACGATCCGTCACTTCCTCCAGTCAGTCCCCTCCCCCTTCAGTTGGAATCACCTCCCAGGAAACACAGTTAACCCCTCGAGTGCCCTCTAGTGTTAACCACTTCCTTGCCAGTGACATTTTTACAGTAATCAATGCAATTTTATAGCATTGATCGCTGTATTAATGCCAATGGTCCCAAAAATTTGTCAAAATTGTCGATGTGTCCGCCATAATGTCGCAGTCACGATAAAAATCACAGATCGCAGCCATTACTAGTAAAAAAAATAAATAAAATGCTATAAATCTATCCCCTATTTTGTAGACACTATAACTTGCGCAAACCAATTAATATACGCTTATTGCGATTTTTTTTTTTTAACAATATGTTTATTGATTTTTTCACAGGGTATCAGTACAGACGGCTGATGTATTAGCAAGGTTACCTTGATTAGTATACAGTGTGGTAACCAGTGTCATTCTGTAACAAATGTATATAGCGAATACATAGTCTTTAGGTTGAAGTTTGATGAGTGGAGGTGCCATCTCCAATCCCCGGCACCCCATCTGGGTACTTACTGTGCCATGGGACTAGAGGCAGCGCCACCAATCACCCATTTGTCAGAACTAGGTAACTTGTAGAACCAGTAACTTTCTAGGTACGAAGAACTGAAAAACTGAAGAGCAAAAGCAACTTGTGGGCCTACTTGCTATGAGTATATTACATGTTTGCAAGTCCCATCCTGAGTAGTAACTGAGAGAAGTGTCCCTAAGCGGAGCAGTGCATGGGTGTGGGGGTTTCTACTTTCTTTGCATATTAGATGTACGGGATTGTAGCAATCTACGGGGGTAAAGATGTATAACATTAGATATGTCACAAGGTAAAAGAAGAAGACAATCAGGGTAGTGTTGCACTCCCCGGGTCGGTGATCCAGGGATCCCAGTTGAGACGAAACGTTGTGGTGTACATGTTGGCCTTAGCAAAGGAGAATTCCATGTGGAAGTGGTTGTTTAGTAGAGCGATGAGTTCCGATCTAGAGGGGGCTTGTGAGGCTTTCCATTTTTTGGTTAGAGCTAATCGTGCTGCAATAAGTATATGTGTCGCAAGGGCTCTGACATTCTTGGGCCAGTTGGGACCCAGGAGTAGGTCCAGTGGGGATAACGGCAATGGGATTTTGCAGAGCTGTGAGATGAGGTCGGAGACCTCCTTCCAGTACTGGTGGATGCTAGGGCAGTCCCACCATATGTGTCGCAGGGTGCCTTTGCCTGAGCAGTTTCTCCAACATTGAGAGGAGGTAGCCGGGTAAATATTTGCCAATCTGGCTGGGGTGTAGTACCACTTGTGGAATAGTTTTTGTGTCGATTCCCAATGAGACATGCATTTTGAGGC
Source organism: Lithobates septentrionalis (assembly GCA_037952835.1). Classification (NCBI taxonomy): domain Eukaryota; kingdom Metazoa; phylum Chordata; class Amphibia; order Anura; family Ranidae; genus Lithobates; species Lithobates septentrionalis. The sequence continues at coordinate 6,842,593 of JBBDGP010000781.1, read as the reverse complement.
TTGAAGAGGGATGGTCAGGGCCTTGTGCCACAATGGGGCTTTGGTGGCGAACTTGTGAGTGTGGACCAAAATGTGATGGATGAAGAGGTGTGATCTTCGGAGAGCATTGTTAACAGCTTGTAAATCCATGCAATGCCTTTAACTGCTGGGTTTGGGGTATTGTAAAGATTCAGGATGTTAGTCATTTGGGAATCACATGCTGTGAGATCAATTTTAGCGATGATAGAGCGGATCCTCATATACAAGAAAGATGTATTAGCAGGGAGGTCAAAAGTTTGTTGACGATGTGGGAATGGGTGGGGTCCAGATGTGGAAATGAGTTGTCCCAAGTTGGTAAGTCCTTTTTGTATCCATACCTGGAGGGATAAATTAGGAGAGATCAACTCTAGTGCTTGGAGGTTTATTTTAGAAAGGATAGCTTTGGGTATGCCATTGGATTTGTTTGCAGTGGCTGACCACACTCGCATGGCTGTGGTTACCGTAAGTAGGAAGTGTCGATGTGGTTGCAAGTTGAGTAGCGCAGCCATTGGTGTGTGTTGTGGGTTCGCGTTGAGGGCCATGGTTTTGATTTGTGTCCAAGTCTTGGTCGATGTGGGCGTCCACCATTCCCGAAGTTGATCCAGTAAAACTGCTTTGTAGTATGCGTGGATGTTGGGGGCTCCCATTCCTCCATTTCGTACAGGAGACAAGAGGATGTCTTTTTTGAGTCTGGGATGTTTATGTTGCCAAATATGTGTATTGAGTATACTTTGTATCTGCGCCAGTTGCTGGGGTAGCATAGGTATTGGGATCGTGCGAAACATATACAAAATATGTGGCAGTAAATACATTTTGACTTGAGCTATTCTACCCGCCCAAGAGACAGTATAGTTACACATATCTTTTGAGATGCGCAAAAGTTTTTCCTGTAGGGCGGCATAGTTTAGTTGAAGCATAGATTTACTGGGTAAACAAAAAGGATAAATGGCGCGAGAACATACAAACAAGCTAGAATGAAGTAATGCACATTCATATAAAAAAACAGAGTAAAAGGGGAAGTGACCTGAATAATATAGGGACTCTGCTAAAACATCCAGGAAATGATAGTCAATAAAAAAATGTGTATAAAAATAATAAATAATAGTCACTGAAAATATGAATCACAGGAATCTGATACTAAGCACCAGCGGCAACTCACTCGAGAGTGGAAGCAGACAACTCTGAAAAGACAATGTAAGAAAAAGCAAGAAGCGTCAATCTGAGTGCAGTATCATAAAACTTTAATGGGATTATATAAAAGAACAACAGCCGAATGGCTACTCACAAAGATGGGATTAATACAAGCAAGGACAAGTGGTAGGTCCAGGGACGTCCTCCTCAGATGTTAAAAAAGTGCATGGTGCAGGTTCACGTGGAGGCGCTGTCAGCGTTGTGATGTGCAGGTGGTCAGCGGGGTCACCGCTGGGCGCTGGGCTGCAAAAACAATGGAAGTGTCCGCAAGGAGAGCCGGCATCTAGGCGGACATTAGGAGCCAGAGCCGTCGCAGTAGACAGGAACCGGAAGAGGACAGGCGTGGAGCGCAAAGCGCTGATCCAGGAACCAACAAGGCGGAAGTGACGTATGGATGTGTCAGATGACGCGTTTCAATGCTTCCGCATTTTCTTCAGATCTGACAGCGCCTCCACGTGAACCTGCACCATGCACTTTTTCAACATCTGAGGAGGACGTCCCTGGACCTACCACTTGTCCTTGCTTGTATTAATCCCATCTTTGTGAGTAGCCATTCGGCTGTTGTTGTTTTATATAATCCCATTAAAGTTTTATGATACTGCACTCAGATTGGCGCTTCTTGCTTTTTCTTACATAGATTTACTAGGGAAGGTTAGTTGAATACCCAGGTATGGGAGTGAGGAGTTTTTAGCCCAAGTGAAAGGAGTGGTTGTCGAGATATGATGTGAAGTTTGAGGGTCTATCCCTAGGTTCAGCATGGTGGATTTGCTGTGATTTATTTTATATAGAGAGATTGAACTAAATTTTTCCAATGTTTTTTGGATATTGGGAAGGGAATATCTGGGATTTGTGAGGGTAATAATTACATCGTCCGCGTATAGACCAATTTTATGTTCAACAGTCCCCACAGTGATGCCCGATATTGCTGGTGTGGATCTAATGGCTTGTGCAAGTGGTTCCATCAGCTTGGCAAAAATCAGGGGGGAGAGTGGGCACCCCTGCCTAGTGCCATTAGTGATGAGAAAGGCGTCTGATATTATGCCTGAGGGCGCTAGGGGAAGAGTAAAGGTTGAGTATAGCCTGAAGGATATTCCCTGTCAGTCCAAACTTGAGCATTACCTTCTCCATGTATTTCCAGTGCACCCTGTCAAATGCCTTCTCTGCATCCAGGGAGAGGAAGAGAGAAGGCGTCTGACTGTGTTCTACCCACTGGATCAAGTCAATAAGGCATCTGGTACCATCGGAGGCCTGCCTGCCAGGCACGAATCCGACTTGGTCCAGGTGTATGATGAGGGGGATGGCTTTGGATAATCGTTGGGCTAGTATTTTTGCATATATTTTGGTATCAGTATTCAAGAGTGAGATCGGACGGTAGTTGGCTGGGTTATCAGGAGATTTGCCTGGTTTGGGTATGGTGACAATGAGGGCCTCCAGGGCTTCTGTGGAGATTTTGCCTGTATTAATGTACTGGTTAAAGGTGGTGCATAAGTGCGAGGTGATCACGTCCGAGAAGTGTTTGTAATATTCGTTCGGGAATCCATCCGGTCCCGGGGCTTTGTGTAGGGGTAATCGTTTGATGGCCATGCGGATTTCCTCGAGGGAGAAAGGTACAGAGATAGATTCTAGTTGCTCAGTGGATAATGAGGGAAGGTGAATAGAGGAGAGAAACTCGTCTATGTCTGCTAATTTTGGCTTGGATTCTTGATTTGGGTCATTGAGATTGTAAAGTTTGGCGTAAAAGGTACTAAATTCGTTTGCTATATCTAGAGGATTATGAACTTTTTTAAATTGGGAGTTGGATAAGTATTGTATCTTATTATTGGCCCGGTGTTTTTGTAGTTGCTTGGCCAGGAACACACCTGACTTGTTGGCTGAGGAGTAATATTGTAGCCTAAGACGTTTAACGTAGTAATCAAACCTTTTGTGGAGGTGTTCGCTAAGATCGTATCTTAGGTTTTTGAGGTCTAGGAACAATTTGGGAGATGGATTTTGTTTGTTGCCATATTCTAATGCCGCGTACACACGAGCGGACTTTCTATCCTACTTGGTCCGGCACACTTTCCGACGGACTTTGTCCGCCAGGTGCGCCGGACTTTAAAACGGACGGACTTGCCCACACACGCCGGGACTTTCCGGCGGGCTAAGTCCGCCCGTCTTTCCGACGGACTTTCGCCGGAGTTCCGGCGGACTTTCAGAATGAACGGACTTGCCCACACACGGACAAGTCCGTTCATTTTGAACGTGACTCAGGTGCGACGGGACTAGAAAAGGATGTCAATCTTGCCGCTTTTATCGGCGAGATTGACACCTTGCTAGCCCCGTCGCGGGGCATACCAGGCCCTTAGGTCTGGTATGGATTATAAAGGGGAACCCCGCTACGCCGAAAAAACGGCGTGGGGGCCCCCCCTAAAATCCATACCAGACCCCGATCCGAGCACGCAGCCTGGCCGGTCAGGAAAGGGGGTGGGGACGAGCGAGCGCCCCCCCCCTCCTGAACCGTACCAGGCCGCATGCCCTCAACATGGGGGGTGCGTGCTTTGGGGGAGGGGGGCGCCCTGCGCCCCCCCCCAAAGCACCTTGTCCCCATGTTGATGAGGACAAGGGCCTCTTCCCGACAACCCTGGCCGTTGGTTGTCGGGGTCTGCGGGCGGGGGCTTATCGGAATCTGGGAGCCCCCTTTAATAAGGGGGCCCCCAGATCCCGGCCCCCCCACCCTATGTAAATGAGTATGGGGTACATGGTACCCCTACCCATTTACCTAGGAAAAAAGTGTAAGTAATAAAACACACTACACAGGTTTTTAAAATATTTTATTAAACAGCTCCGGGGGGGGGGGAATCTTCCTCCGGCTTCGGGGGTCTTCTTCCGGCTTCGGGGGTCCCTCCGCTTCATCTTCTCCCGGCGTCCGGTTGGTTCTTCTCCGCTCTCCGGCCTCTTCTCCCGGTGTCGCAGGTCTTCGGCCGGCCCCTCCGCTCTCTTCATGTAGCTCTATTGCGAGCGGAGGTCCGGACTTCTGGGCTTCTTGGCTTCTTGGCTTCTCTTCTCTTCTCTTCCCCCAGATGTTGACACGACGCTCTCTCCGGCTGGACTGGTCTCTGAGGGCTGCGTTGTGACTTATATAGGCGGAGACCCCGCCCCCATATGATGTCACAGTCCCTGGGCATGCTGGGACTGTGACGTTTTAGGGGGCGTGGTCGACCAAAGCACGCACCCCCCATGTTGAGGGCATGCGGCCTGGTACGGTTCAGGAGGGGGGGGGGCGCTCGCTCGTCCCCACCCCCTTTCCTGACCGGCCAGGCTGCGTGCTCGGATCGGGGTCTGGTATGGATTTTAGGGGGACCCCACACCGTTTTTTCGGCGTAGCGGGGTTCCCCTTTATAATCCATACCAGACCTAAGGGCCTGGTATGCCCCGCGCTCGCCGCAATAGGAAGATTTGTTTTTCCTATTGCAGCGAGCGCGAGATGCAATACCATCCCCTCGTGTCGTATTTGGTGTAATCTCGCTCTGTGTCATGGGTACATGATCTTCTTTATGTAGAAGTGAGGACAAGGCAGAGGGCCTACGTTTAGTAGGGTTGGATGTGTCTAGGGTTGTGTCAACGATTTCATTAAAGTCTCCACATAGTATAACTGGATCAGATCTATACGGTGTCAGTTTGGAGATCAGTTTGGTAAAAAATTTCTTTTGGCCAGTGTTAGGGGCGTATAGATTCACTAGCGTGAGGCGTTGGTTTGCAATCGTTGCAGAGAGAATCAGGTATCTGCCGTCTTCATCAGCTTCACAGTGGTGTAGCTGAAAGGAGACAGAGGAACTAATTGCAATCATTACTCCCCTTTTTTTGGTGGGGGCACTGGCAAAAAAGCAATGCGGGTATCGCTTATGCGAGCATTTTGGGGAGTTATCTTTATCGAAATGCGTTTCTTGTACGCAAAACACGTCAGCGTGATGGGACAGTGCCTCTTTCCAGAGGAGGTTGCGTTTGAATGGGGAATTCAGTCCCTTTACATTTAAGGAGGTGATTTTGAAGGCCATGATATTGGGGGATGACCCGGGTTGGGAATGAAAGGAGCGAGATTCCACACCTCTTCTGTTCGTCCTGATCAAATATGAATCAAACAATATAGTAGGTATCTATACAAAGTATGGCTGTGATATACAAAAGTTGTACAAGAAACACCCGTAGCAGTTACACAGGACTGTCAAATATGCTATAATGCGGAAGTAGGTCAAATAGTAAATAGATTATACGTTCGGTATGATCGCGTAAACACTGTTAGGAGAACCAAAAAGAAAGAAAAAAAAATAAGAATAAAAAGAGAGAAGTAATATATATCTCTATAGGAACAAAAAGTAAGTAAAACAATTATAACGGTGTGCTTAGCACACTATAACCTTAGGGGGTGGATGTGTTTCAGAAACTGCACCCATCAGGGATCCTAGTGGTGCGGAGGACCGAGGGCCTGCTTGTTGTTACGGATCTCGCCTGGATCATGTATCCCATTCCTTGCAGACGGAGGACATGAGTAGGAGCCCCTGTATTCTTTTTGGTTGGCAGATACGGGCAGAAATCCCCAATTGGTCAGCTTTTTATATCCATCTTTGGGAGTAAGGATGGGAATTATTTGTTGCTGGTATGTGACCAGTAGCTTGGTAGGGAAACCCCATTTATATGTAATTTTCTTCTCCTGTAACACAGAGGTTACAGGGGTGAACGCTCTTCTCATCTCCATCGTGGCCTTGGAGAGGTCACTAAACATGAGGACATTTGTGTAAGGTGCTGGCAGCGGTTTAGTGGTTTTGGCAATTTGTAAAATCTGCTCCTTAACTTGAAAGTAATGCACTCTCGCTAGTATGTCCCTGGGGGTGTCAGGGGGGAGGTGTGCTGGCTTGGCGATTCTGTGCGCTCTATCAATCATGATGTCTCGTGCGTTTAGGCGGGGTAGTAAGCTGGAGAACATCTCTCGCAGGTAGGGCGTGATTTCATTTGGCTTAACAGATTCGGGGACACCTCTGAATTTAATATTGTTCTTTCTGGAACGGTCTTCCAAATCTGCTAATTTCATCTTCATATGGTGTATTTCAGACGCATGATGTTCATATGCGTCTAGTAATTCATTGTGTGTCCTGACATGGTCCTGCATGTTATCCTCAAGCACAGTCGTTCTCTCTGTCAGGTGATCTACCCTTCCATGTATCTGAGATAGAGAGTTGCAGTTCTCTTTGTAGGTCTCTCTGCAGGGTAAGGAGCATGGCTTTCATCATTGATTCTGTCACAGGGCTGTCAGAGACAGGGATGGTTGCCAGAGCTGGGGTGTGTGCTGTATCAAGATCTCTGTCAGCCCATTGATGCCTTTTGTACTGTGGCTCCTTGCTGGGGGAGATGGCTGGGGAGGAGGCCAGTCTCTTACCTCTATCCGTGCCCTGTTGTGAGGAAGAGACATCAGGCGATGGGAGGGTGTCCATGTCCTCCTTGTGTGAGCGATTTAGCGGCTGGGAGATGAGATCGTCATGTAAAGAAGCTGCCAGCTGTGACTCATTGTGTGCAGCGCGGGACGCTTCTGAGGTGAAGCTCCCAGCGCCGGCGCCATCTTGGGCCTCGTTCATAGCGGCGGGGGATAGTAATCCGTGAGGCGGCGAGGTGCTGGCGGCTTATTCCGCCTCCTAGACATGCCCGGGATGGTCCTACTGTCTTCCCCCCTCCGTGTGATCGGAGCGGGGGTCGGATTGTGGCGTAGAGTGGCTTTAGGTCCCATCAGCGGCGCGGAGCACAGGGCTTAGGCGTCCATCATGGTCCGCTTCAGGCCACGCCCCCTATTGCGATTTTTTTTTTTACCAAAAATATGTAGAAGAATACATATTGGCCTAAACTGAGGAAAAAAATGTTTTTTTATATATTTTTGGGGGATATTTATTATAGCAAAAAGTTAAAAATAATGCATTTTTTTCAAAATTGTTGCTCTTTTTCTGTTTATAGTGCAAAACATAAAAACCGCAGAGGTGATCAAATACCACCAAGAGAAATCTCTATTTGTGGGAAAAAAAGGATGTCAATTTTGTTTGGTACAACGTCGCACGACCGCGCAATTGTCATTTAAAGTGACACAGTGCCGAATCGCAAAAAAGTGAGGTCAGGAAGGGGGTAAACCCTTCCGGGGCTGAAGTGGTTAAAGGAATATTTCATTTTTATTGTTTCACTTTAAGCATTATTAAAATCACTGCTCCCGAAAAAACTGCAGTTTTTAAAACTTTTTTTTTTTGCATTGATACATGTCCCCTGGGGCAGGAACGAGTCCCCAAACACTTTTTATGGCAATAATTTGCATATAGGTTAAGTATATGCAGTGCTAGAAGCATCAAATTATAAAATAAGAGTCCATAGTGTTAAAACAGAGTCTTTGTTCAGGGAAAATACTGGAACCGCCCACGGTGCAGAGATACAATAAGGTGAACATGAGATTATCCTCCACCGAACATCAACACACCGAGCCTCTTACCAAAGAAAACGGACCACTGAATTACAGGTGGTCAAACAAGCATGATATATATATATACACAAGCACGGTTATGAAGAGGTTCTGTGGATGAGAGAGAGGCTTGGAGTGCAGGGGGAAGGGGCGTTCTTATCCCACCCTCCCTCCTATATAAAGAGGATATGAAAAGCTCTGACCACTTTCCTATTGGTCGAAACACCGTGTAGGGTGGAGCTCTGATGTGGCCATCTTTGTGGTTGGAAACATCTGCTATCCATGACGAATTGCAACTTTTGATATGTCTGTTTTTATTTCTCAAAATGTAAGTACCCTGGCTTTTTATAAGAAATAAGTTTACCTTGGTTTTAAATACTACACCATGAGGAGTTGCTTTCTTATATCCTATGTATGTACCTATGAATTACCATTGAGTGGGACTACAAGATCCAGCCTTCTGTGATCCAATTGAAGTGGTTCAGTGGCGCTGTGGATATATCATGCTTATTTGACCACCTGTAATTCAGTGGTCCATTTTCTTTGGTAAGAGGTCCGGCGTGTTGATGTTCGGTGGAGGATAATCTCATGTTCACCTTATTGTATCTCTGTCTGCACCATGGGTGGTTCCAGTATTTCCCCTGAACAAAGACTCTGTTTTAACACTATGGACTCTTATTTTAGAATTTGATGCTTCTAGCACTGCATATACTTAACCTATATGCAAATTATTGCCAAAAAAAGTGTTTGGGGACCCGTTCCTGCCCCAGGGGACATGTATCAATGTATGTATCAATTATAATTTTATGCTTCTAGAGCTGCATGTACTTAACCTTTATGCTTTTTATTGTCACCATACAATTTATGTCAGCTGCTTTATTATTGTTAGTGATTAATCTTGAATAACTTGCATATAAGCATTTAACCACTTTCCAATCCCGGCTATAGTCAAGTGAGGTCTGCAGATGGGATCTCTCATCCTGGGTAGGCGTCCTCAGCTTAACGCCGGTATAGGGGGCACATGCGCGCCGCATCACTGAGGAGCCGATGCGTGTGCCCGGCGGCCTCGACATCCACTGGGCATCCTTAATCGCTCGGGACAGAGCAGGAACGGGGATCTGTGTGTGTAAACACGTCCTGTCAGGGGAGAGAAGACAGATCGTGTGTTCCTAGTATATAGTATATACCCCTTAATTGCCCCCTAGTGTTAACCCCTTCCCTGCCAGTGACATTTACACAGTAATCAGTACATATTTATAGCTCTGATCACTGTATAAATGTCAATGATTTAAAAAAATTATCAAAAATGTCCAATCTGTCCGCCGCAATGTCGCAGTCACAATAAAAATTGCAGATCACTGTCAATACTAGTAAAATAAAAAATATATAAAAATTCCATAAATCAATAACCTATTTTGTATGCGCTATAACTTTTGCGAAAACAAATCAATATACGCTTATTGCAAATTTCTTTTTACCAAAAATATGTAGAAGAATACATATCGGCCTAAACTGAGGAAAAAAAGTTGTTTTTATTTAAATTGGATATTTATTATAGCAAAAAGTAAAAAATATTGCGTTTTTTTCAAAATTGTCCCTCTTTTTTTGTTTATAGAGCAAAAAATAAAAACCGCAGAGGTGATCAAATACCACCAAAAGAAAGCTCTATTTGTGGGGAAAAAAGGACGTCAATTTTGTTTGAGTACTACGTACCACGCAATTGTCAAAGCGACACAGTGCCAAATAGCAAAAAATGGCCTGGGCAGGAAGGGGTTAAAATGAGCACTTTTGGTTTTTCATGTCAGTGTCCCATAGATTTTAATAGCATTTTGCGGCTTTTGAATTTGCCACGAACGCCGCATATTGTTTGCTGTTCGGGGAACAGACGAACACCCAATGTTCGTGTCGAACTAACGTTCGACTCGAACATCAGGCTCATCCCTAATGTAAGGGTACAATTAGGGTGGCTGAAATAGAACACGAAAGACACATAATGGAGGAGAGCAAAAAAAATCTCAAGAAATTCTTTTAGTATATAAACAGTAAAAGAGGGAGGACAGACCATATTGGCCCCATAAAGAATGCGAAAGGACATCTGTTTACAAAGGATGGGGAGATGGCGAAGGTATTGGATTTATTCTTCTCCTCAGTCTTAACGAGGAAATGGGGGCTTCGGTAACCAAATCTGCAGTGTTTGTCCTCATGACACATCACAAGAAGCACCCTCATGGCTAACAGAGGACAGAATTTAATATAGACTTGGGAAACTTAACATTAATAAATCACCAGGACCAGATGGCTTGCACCCAAGGGTACTTAGGGAACTCAGTCAAGTAATTGCCAGACCATTGTTCCTAATTTTTACTGACAGTCTACTGGCTGGAATAGTACCAGCTGATTGGTGAAAAGCCAATGTAGCACCAATATTCACAAAAGGGCCAAAATACATCCCTGGGAATTACAGACCAGTTAGCCTAACATCAGTAGTATGCAAGCTCTTGGAGGGGATGATAAGGGACTATATACAAGATTTTAGTAATGCAAACGGTATCATTAGCAGCAATCAGCATGGATTCATTCTTGCCAAACCAATCTATTAACCTTCTATGGGGAGGTGAGCTGCCATCTAGATAAAGGAAGGCCCAGATATGTGGTGTATAGGGATGAGCCGAACACCCCCCTGTTCGGTTCGCACCAGAACATGCGAACAGGAAAAAAGTTCGCTCGAACACGCGAACACCGTTAAAGTCTATGGGACACGAACATGAATAATCAAAAGTGCTAATTTTAAAGGCTTATATGCAAGATATTGTCATAAAAAGTGTTTGGGGACCCGGGTCCTGCCCCAGGGGACATGGATCAATGCAAAAAAAAGTTTTAAAAACGGCAGTTTTTTCAGGAGCAGTGATTTTTTTTTCTTTTTTTTTTCCAAAATCTTTTTATTGGTTTTAAGAGAAACAAAAACAGATAAAGAGAACAAACAGTTAAACATACATTGGTCTAATATGATGTCTATGTGATCCTTGCAGGAATCACGCTGTCACCTTATTCATGAAAAATATATTATGAAATCAGTCATAGCGGTACAGTTTACTGGGTCATGAGGTGGTGCTATGTGTAGTTGTACATGGTAAAATAGCATATTGTAGATTATTGTGTACACCTGGCACCCGCTTGGGAGCTACTTTGTGATTGGGGTCTACTGAGAGGCCTCTGAAGCGGTGGAGGGATCTGCCAGCCACTTAGACCAGACTTTGCTATATTTGTTGGGGCAGCCTCTGTTGTCATATGTGTCTTTATACAGAGGTAAGCTATTGTTAATTAATTGTTTCCACAGGGAGAGAGGAGGGGGGGTTGGTTTGTGCCAACTAAGGGCTATAGCTTTACGGGCATAGAACAGGAGCAATCCCACCAGTGTGCATCCCGCCACCGTAGGAATTAGTTGTTCTACCAGGCCTAGTATGCAGATTGACATTGATGGTTGTAGTGGCACAGAGGTGATTTGTGTGATAAAGTCCAATATCTCCCTCCAGTATCCGACAATTGCCGGACAGGTCCAGAAGATGTGGGTGAAGTCCCCAGGAATCCCACCACATCTCCAACATCCGGGAGGGGAGTCGGGGTTCATTTTGTGTAGTTTATGAGGGGTAAAATATGCCCGATGGACTATCTTGAATTGGATCAGGCGATCTCTCAGAGAGACCAGGGAGCTAATTGGGAAATCCCATATGTCATCCCAGTCATCGTTGTCAAAATTGGGGATGTCATGGGACCATTTAGATCTTAGCTTTTCCATAGTCGGGAGGGAGGTGACAGTCAGGTGTGAATATAATTGGGAAGTGGGTTTTTTCGCACAATCTGATCTAAGAAGGTCCTCCAGTGAAGATTGGACTAGTTGAGGAGGGGAGTTGGAGAATTGGTGACTGAAGGCATGGGAGAGTTGAAGGAATCGGAAAAAATAGGACTGTGGTATATTAAAATCGGAGTTTAGTTTGGAGAGCGGGACTAGGGATTGATTGGAGATAATCTGTGCCACCGTTTTAATGTTAAATTTGGTCTAGGCAAGGAGCAGTGATTTTAATAATGCTTAAAGTCAAACAATAAAAGTGTAATATCCCTTTAAATTTCGTACCTGGGGGGTGTCTATAGTATGCCTGTAAAGGGGCGCATGTTTCCCGTGTCTAACAGCAAAATGACATTTCAAAGGAAAAATTCCATTTAAAACTACCCGCGGCTATTGTATTGCCGACAATACACATAGAAGTTCATTGATAAAAACGGCATGGGAATTCAACACAGGGAAACCCCGAACCAAAATAAAAAAAAAAAAATGACGTGGGAGTCCCCCTAAATTCCATACTAGGCCCTTCAGGTCTGGTATGGATATTAAGGGGAACCCCGGCCAACATTTTAAAAAAAAATGACGTGGGGTTCCCCCTAAATTCCATACCAGACCCTTCAGGTCTGGTATGGATTTTAAGGGGAACCCCGCGCCCAAAAAAAAAAAAACGGCGTGGGGTCCCCCCAAAAATCCAGACCCTTATCCGAGCACGCAACCTGGCAGGCCGCAGGAAAAGAGGGGGGGGACGAGAGTGCGCCCCCCCTCCTGAACCGTACCAGGCCACATGCCCTCAACATTGGGAGGGTCCTTTGGGGTAGCCCCCCAAAACACCAGGTCCTCATGTTGATGAGGACAAGGGCCTCATCCCCACAACCCTGGCCGGTGGTTGTGGGGGTCTGCGGGCGGGGGGCTTATCGCAATCTGGAAGCCCTCTTTAACAAGGGGACCCCCAGATCCCAGCCCCCCCCCTGTGTGAAATGGTAAGGGGGTACTTACCCCTACCATTTCACTAAAAAACTGTCAAAAATGTTAAAAATGACAAGAGACAGTTTTTGACAATTCCTTTATTTAAATGCTTCTTCTTTCTTCTATCTTCCTTCATCATCTTCTTCTGGTTCTTCTGGCTCTTCTGGTTCTTCCTCCGGCATTCTCGTCCAGCATCTCCTCCGCGGCGTCTTCTATCTTCTTCTCCTCGGGCCGCTCCGCACCCATCTTCTCTTCATCTTCTTCTTCATCCTCTTCTCTTCTTCCTTCTTCTCTTCTTCTCTTCTTCATTTTATTCTTTTTAACATTTTTGACAGTTTTTTTGTGAAATGGTAGGGGTAAGTACCCCCTTACCATTTCACACAGGGGGGGGGCGGGATCTGGGGGTTCCCTTGTTAAAGGGGGCTTCCAGATTCCGTTAAGCCCCCCGCCCGCAGACCCCCACAACCACCGGCCAGGGTTGTGGGGATGAGGCCCTTGTCCTCATCAACATGGGGACAAGGTGTTTTGGGGGGCTACCCCAAAGCACCCTCCCAATGTTGAGGGCATGTGGCCTGGTATGGTTCAGGAGGGGGGGGCCGCACTCTTGTCCCCCCCTCTTTTCCTGTGGCCTGCCAGGTTGCGTGCTCGGATAAGGGTCTGGATTTTTGGGGGGAACCCCACGTCATTTTTTTTAAAATTTTGGCCGGGGTTCCCCTTAATATCCATACCAGACCAGAAGGGCCTGGTATGGAATTTAGGGGGACTCCCACGTCATTTTTTTTTTTTAATTTTGGTTTGGGGTTTCCCTGTGTTGAATTCCCATGCCGTTTTTATCAATGAACTTCTATGTGTATTGTCAGCAATGCAATAGCCGCGGGTAGTTTTAAATGGAATTTTTCCTTCGAAATGTCATTTTGCTGTCAGACTGTTCTAAACACGGGAAACATGCGCCCCTTTACAGGCATACTATAGACACCCCCCTGGTACGAAATTTAAAGGGATATTACACTTTTATTGTTTGACTTTAAGCATTATTAAAATCACTGCTCCTGAAAAAACGGCCGTTTTTAAAACTTTTTTTTGAAAAAACGGCCGTTTTTAAAACTTTTTTTTGCATTGATCCATGTCCCCTGGGGCAGGACCCAGGTCCCCAAACACTTTTTATGACAATAACTTGCATATAAGCCTTTAAAATTAGCACTTTTGATTTCTCCCATAGACTTTTAAAGGGTGTTCTGCGGCATTCGAATTTGCCGCAAACACCCCAAATTGTTCGCTGTTCGGCGAACTTGCGAACAGCCAATGTTCGAGTCGAACATGAGTTCGACTCGAACTCGAAGCTCATCCCTAGTGGTGTATATGGATTTTGCAAAAGCATTTAACACAGTTCCCCATAAACTTTTAATGTTCAGAGGGTGGTGATAAATGGGGAATACTCGGAATGGCCAGGGGTGGGAAGTGGGGTCCCCCAGGGTTCTGTGCTGGGACCAATCCTGTTTAATTTGTTCATAAACAACCTGGAGGATGGGATAAACAGCTCAATCTCTGTATTTGCAGACGACACTAAGCTAAGCAGGGAAATAACTTCTCCACAGAATGTGGAAACCTCGCAAGAAGATCTGAACAAATGCATGGGGTGGGCAACTACATGGCAGCTGAGGTTTAATGTAAAAAAAGTAAAATAATGCATTTAGGTGGCAAAAATATGAATGCAATCTACTCACTAGGCGGTGAACCGCTGGGGGAATCTAGAATGGAAAAGGACCTGGGGGTCCTAGTAGATGATAGGTTTAGCAATGGCATGCAATGCCAAGCTGCTGCTAACAAAGCAAACAGAATATTAGCTTGCATTAAAAAGGGGATTAACTGATATTTAAAAGATTGAGAGCAGGTTCTCTATTTTTCGGGAAAAGTTCCTATCCGAAAATGCGTTAGTCTGTATGCAATTTGGACACGCAAAAAATCACGCATGCTGGGAAACAATTTGACACATGCTCAGAAGCATTGAACTTCCGTCAGAAGCATTGAACTTCATTTTCTCGGCTCGTCATAGTGTTGTACGTCACCGCGTTCTTGACGGTCGAAAGTTCAGAGAACTTTTGTGTGACCGTGTGTATGCAAGGCAAGCTTGAGCGGAATTCCGTCGGAAAAACCATCCAAGTTTTTTCTGACCGAAATTCCTATCGTGTGTACGTGGCATAATACTAAGTTAGACACTGCACTTTTAAACTGCTTGTTGTAATGACACAGGATGTTGCAAAATGTAAAAATGAATGCATTACAAATATAAAAACACCTATAATTGTGAACAGATTGTATAAAACAAATTGAAACACAAGTGTAAAAAGGTTTATTTCTCTAGAGTGGAAGAATCAAAAATTTGTATGGCCCAGCATTTTGTAAAATCAAAAACACTGGTAGGCGGAGCTTTTTTGTACAAAGACTTTGTTTATCTTTTCTGTCTAAAACTCCCTTTATAAGCCTTTTCTGCTGAGTGTTGGGATAATGCAACTCCATTGAGTGTGTACAGGAATTAAATACGGTAATTACCAAAAAAAGAATATGCTGGTGGCAGAAGACGCCTTAGCAAAAGTGGCAACAGTGCAGACTCAAAGGCACATTTGCAGTAATGTGCTAGTGGGGTTTACAGTGTGCTAATTAATGATGTTGACCCCAACACAAACCAGTTATCACTTAGTTCTACAACAAAGGTGCTGTAATGCTACCAGTATATGCTTGCAATATACAGTAGCTGCCAATATAGGCTTGCTATTGCAAACCTTTTGGAGTAGAAAGTAAATACAGTATATACAATATACAGTACATGCTAAAAGTTTATCATAGGAGTTATATAGCCTGTACAATCACCAACTGACTAAGGCCATTAAGATTTTTGGGCTGCAGAAGCTAATTAGGTGCTTAGCTGTTTTCTGCCCAGTCTTAAGGCATCCCTAACAATAATCTATGGAAAAAAGACAGAGCAATTACCACATTTTATGTAGTTTCCTGTTAGCGTGTCTAAACCCAAAAACAATATTATGGCTTACTTGTGTCCTTTAATGTAGTGGATGCATTGGTGTAATTACTTTTTACCTGGTAATCCAGTAGCTATGCTCAGTCCTCTATTGTAACCATGAAAGGAACCATGGTTGCTGCCCAGCTCAGACTTTAAACGTGTGTGATTTTGTTCATCTCCATTACATGGGCAATGGGGAGATTAGTAGTTTATAGAAATAAAATAACATTGTTTTATGTTTCCAGCTCATCTCACAGGAGGCAATAAGATCACTGCATTTCCGGAACAATTATCAGGCTTTCTGTACTTGCTAACAATTGTCTTATGCCCCGTACACACGGTCGGACATTGATCGGACATTCCGACAACAAAATCCTATGATTTTTTCCGACGGATGTTGGCTCAAACTTGTCTTGCATACACACGGTCACACAAAGTTGTCGGAAAATCCGATCATTCTGAACGCGGTGACGTAAAACACGTACGTCGGGACTATAAACGGGGCAGTAGCCAATAGCTTTCATCTCTTTATTTATTCTGAGCATGCGTGTCACTTTGTGCGTCGGATTTGTGTACACACGATCGGAAGATCCAACAACGGATTTTGTTGTCGGAAAATTTTATAGCCTGCTCTCAAACTTTTTGTGTCGGAAAATCTGATGGAAAATGTGTGATGGAGCCTACACACGGTTGGAATTTCCCACAACAAGGTCCTATCACACATTTTCCATCGGAAAATCCGACCGTGTGTACGGGGCATAAGTCTGAAAAGAGAAAAGTGATGCAGCCAGAATTTATATATACAGAATAATAATAATAATTACAACAATAATAATTCATTTTGTTGGTCAGGAGGGCTTCTTGGGTATGTTGAGGGGATTTTGCTAGTCTATTCATTTACATTTATTTGATGCATTTTTCCAGTGGACCTGTAAAGGTGTTGGGGGGGGGGGGGGGTTGTCCGATTTCCAACTTCATTTGGGGTTTTGTATTCTTTCACATATAAATAACAAATACATTTTTAGTTTGGATGTCCTTCTTAACCAAACATGTATTGATATGAATGTGGCTTATGCACATACTAATATGCATATTCTCTACTTCCCTTTAAGATCCACCTGGCATTGATTCTTTCTTTTATTGCAACAATGATGTATTGCCACAATGATGTATAAGATCTCCCCTTCCACACTAAATCCTTACCTCCATGACTAAGCCCCAGGGGAGGGCAAAATGCTACCGGGGTGTGGCCTGGAAGGAGCTAAGCTGAGGCTGCTTCCACCTGCATGATTGTTGGCTTGTTGGGAGTGCAGCAATCAAGATTTTTCAGTCTAGTATGATACCTTCAGGACACTAGGTTTAGATTATGCTGTTTGCATTGCACATTAATAAAATGTCACATTCCTCAATGCCAAAGGGCTAACTGTCCCCAAGAAACAGAGAATGTAATTACACGATCTGAAACGCTCTTGCTCCGATGTGACGTTTGTGCAAAAAAACTCACTTTAAGATGGGAAAACTTTCTTTCCTCCAGAACAAGTTTTACCCTTTTGTGTACCATGCCTCTAACCAGGATCTAAAGGTGTTTCTATTTTGATTTCTGGTCGGCTACCCTGGTCACTAACTGACATGTGCTCAGATGTTGGTGGCTGATATACCTTTTTCTCAAAGGTCTTATTAGCAGCATTAAGGTGACGTTGGCTACTGTTTATGCTCCAAGCCTACACCAAGACTCCTTTCTTTGTAGTACTCTGCTGACTATCTTGGAATTTTAGAAGGCAAATTACTCTTGGGCGGTGACTTCATTGTCCCTTTGGAACCGTGTGTTGATACCTCTCCTGGCACCTCCTCCGTCCTCCCGGCACTCAAAGGCATATCCTACAGGTGTTACATAGATATCAGTTAATCGATGAGTTCCGTTTATTACACCCAGGTGAATTGGATTATATCTTATTTTTCTCCTCACACCCCTCCTACTCATGCATAGATCTTTTCCTAGATCTTTCCCCCATCAATAACTCTCTGCCATCTTGGATGTGACAATAGGTAACATCACCTGGTCGGACCATTCACCGATCATTTTGAGATTTAAGATGACAGAATCCTCTTCCTCCCAGGAGGGGTGTTGGGGCTTGAATTAAAGCCTGTTGCAGGACACTTAGGTCCTAGTAGATGTTTCTAGGAAACTTACTAAATACTTCTGGACCAAATCCGGAATCATTTGGGGGGCCCATAAAGTGGTCATCAAGGTGAGTCCTGATCAAGCATGTAACCTGTATCAGGCGAGCACGTGAAGCCAAATTGACCACATTCAGTCGGTCTCCAAAGTACCCCATCTGGGCAATCCACGTTTCCCTCTGAATCTAGTTCGGGGCCTGCTCCATGGGCTTCTTGAGGCTGGCTGCTTTCATTTCTCTAATTTTCTTGACTCTGATACGTGCCCTTTGATTTAATTCTTGATGCAACTGGCAGGACGTTTCGCCTGCCAGTTGGATTTTAGGAAGGCATTTGAGCGCCATCATTTTCTTTGTGCATTGGGATCTCCTGCAAGGTTTCGACATCCGCTGACAGCATTTGAGTCATACTGTACAGATAGCGGGATTCTTCTTTGCACTCTTTTCAAAATGTATTTCCTACTGATTTCCCCTCTGAACACTTTAAAGCTGAGCTTCATACAAAAGGGGAAGTTCCGCTTTAAGAAGTAGCGCTCCCCCCGCTCCTCAAAAGTGCCAATTCTTCAAGAGGAGTCCCCCGCTCCTCTTGAAGAATTGGCACTTTTAAGGAGCGGGGGGACCGACTACCTGCTCTGATATCCCTGCTAAGATTTCTGATCCGAAGACATTCTGACCAAATGTGGAGCATGGTGCCTCGTAGGGAACATCCTCTAAAGCAATCTGCTGATGTAGATTGGTACATTCTGGCTAGGCAAGTAGGGGCAAAGTACCACCAGCATCCAATTTTGTACATTTTTCATATGGGACATATGGGATGTGCACATAGACTTTGCTTCCAAAAATGTTTAGATTTGATTAATTCGGGGCTCTTCCATTCCACAGTTCATATGGAGTTTTCTCCGTTGATTTTTCTGGTAGTTGATTTTGAATCATCTCCATTCCCAGTCCCCAGTCAATGCCTCTTATGAGGAAATGCGCCGAGTGAAGCCGAATTCTGGGACGTCACCACGTACCAGCCTGCAGACGAGGTCTGCGGCTGTGTATTTTATTTTTGCCGTCTAGCATTTGTTTTCATGTAAGTGCAATGGTTACTTTTAAATAAATTGTAATTTTACATACTGCACCATGTAGTTTCTCCCTTCTTAAACCTCCTATGATGGAAAATATCTGGGAAAATATCTTCTCATGGGAGCCTTAGGAGTGGAATACCCCAGCTGGCCAACATTGACATGAGCAAGTTAGATCCTTATAATTTGGGATCCAGCTTTTCTGATGATTTGGGATCCAGCTTTTTCTCTTTTTTGTGAAGGAGAAAGCACTATTTGAAGCACTGATGTTTTGTGAATTTTTCTTTATGATTTTTTTTGTATGGACTTAATATTTTGGAATATATAATTTTTTGGGTTGCGCATTTATATGTTTCATATGGGTTTTAAGTCGAGTATTGAGACTTTTATAAGTTGCAGCACTTTCACATATGATTATTTGACTTTTAGGTGAGCGCAAAATATATATTTTTATATACCATCAAGACATCATGCCTGCAAAGATGAGGTGCATTTTTTGGATTGAAAAACATATATATTTTCCAGAGCTCAATCAGTTTCTTCTTTCACACTTTTGGCCTTTTGTTGTTTAGTCTGTTTTTTGCATTCTAGCTTTCCAAATCCTGCAATATTCTTTTTAAGAATGGGGTTCACACCATTGCGAATTGGATGTGGGTTTCCCTGTTACTGTTTTTATTCCTATTTTTTATTTTTAAAGCAGACTCTGCGACAGAAGTACCTTCATTAATAATGCTTTCTGGTTCACACTTATATTCATCCATAAGCTTTCCCTTAACATATTCCAATGTCAGTTCATCATCTGGATGTGCATCAAGTGCTGGAAAAAGGCGTTTCATAATTTTCTGGTAATCCACTGAGTAATAGTGCTGTGACATGAAAATCTTTTGTTTCTTCTCCTATGCCCCTCAGGCATTCAACCATTTCCAGGGCCTTTCATCAGCTTGGTTTAGTATCTTTCTAATCAAATACAGTTTATTGCTGAGATTAGCTCTTTCATGCACATTTTGTAATCCCTCCTACATTTCTTTAGCAGTTTCACACATACATACTGTGTATGTATGATTTGATCATATTCTATGTTAAGAGAGATTGTGCTCTGAGCTTTCTGATCTTCCTGTATCCACTCTTCTGAAGGATGGTCTGGCCTGACTTCACTTATACATTTCCACATATCTTCTGTTATTAGCAGCATTTTCATCTTGAATTTCCAAGACTGGTTCCAAGACTGGTTCTCGATTGTCAGATTTCCAAATGAAAGGTTTGTTGCAGCTGTATTACCCATGTTCTTTATTTAGTTGCATACTTCTTTACCCCTGAAGAAGTCACGTGTGGTGTGACGTCACGCGTAGGGACAGGATAGGCTGAGTACACTGAAAGAAAGCTACGAGCTCGCCGCTCGTCGGATACAAACACCCTGCTATTCATTTTAAATGTGAGTACTTGCTGCTTTTGTCTAATAAACTTAGTTACCTTTTAAACGGAATTACACTATTGGGTTCCTTTATTCCTGTTTTCAAATACACCCCCCTGGACCATACCTGAGGGAATCTGAGGGGATCTGAGGGAATCCCACCCCAGGACGGTGAGGAATACGTAGGAGCCGCTAGGTGGAAAAAAGATCAGAACCAGTTTGGTCATATGCTGTTGCCCCATTTCTGTGAGGTAAGGGGCCACTGCTCACTGGAGTGTTTACACACGAAGCTGCATGAAACCTTGAGTCACCAGGCACTTTAACTGCTACATGCGCATGCCAGCACCTTAAGTCACAAAGTTTTTATTGAAGATTAAGGACGCTTTTTCTGTGTGTTTTTTATTCCATCTGCTGGGACATTCTATTTGATACCATTCAGTTTGGACTATACACTTATTATATACGTTTGTTTGCACGTTTGCACTTTATGGAAAACTTGTTGTTTCACATTATTTAGTTACGCTATAATTCAGCTATTTAGGTTGCACAGAGTTGGCACCTTGCACTTTGTTGGTTTGTGATTGATAACTATTGTATTTAATTTATGCTATTATATTATATTGGTTTTTGCCACAGTATCACAATATTCACACCTATGGTTAGTCACGATTGGAATTTTTTAGGCTTTTAGGCTGTCTATATATTTATTGTTCACACCCACTACTTATTCTCATATATTTTCATTTATTTTGCACAGTGGATTATATCACTTGTTTATATCTACCACTGGCCCTCCAGGCCGGTCCCTTTATATATATTTTTAATTATATTTCACAAGTAGAAGTTCATAGAATAGGATTAGCGCGGCACCATCTATTCATATAACATTCATTTAGGCCAAGTGACACCTAATAGGTGCACGCAGCTGTTCCACTTTTAGCCTTTCCATATCTGATAGCGCAGGAATATCCTCTTGTACATACCTTGGAAGTAGTTCCGCTGTGGCTTCAGAAATCTGTAATGTTGAGTGAGTTGATGGATGTGTAGTACACGTTTGTGTGATTAAAAATATACAGGCCTGTTTTTGAAATTTGTGTGGCTGGTTCATGCAAAGATTTTGAAATGCTCTTGTGCTTTTCAAATTGTATTCTTTTTCTATCGCTAAAAGAGTGAAGGCAGCATTCCATCTGATGATGACAAACTCATGCTATAGCCATGGCAACCACTCTGCTGTTGTGCTATAAAGCTGAGTCCGTCAGAGCTTGTATTATCCTTGAAAAAGTCACGTGACTGTGATGTAACGCGTGGGAGGAGCCAAGGAAGCTCTGTGCAGATCAGCAGTTTCACACAGTGTACTGCAGTGAATCTGCTCCTGTCTAAGGCGGCTGACTGCTATAGTAAAACCTGCATATGCCTTATCATTATAAGGCACACGTGAGTGGATTGAAGTTTGCCTGTGTACCTTGGTATCCTAACTATTGCACAATGATTGGTTTTTTCTCTTATCTGCCTGTTTATGATTCTCACATTGGTTGTGAATAGAAGCAAAAAACACATTGGTACTATCAATGAGCACCTTAGTTAAGCAAGTGTTTTTAAACAGCTTTGCTAGTGATCAAAAGCTCTATACCAATCAGGATTCTACACCTGTATAATTGAACCTTCTGAATACATCCCTATATATTTATTTTTATGTGGATTTTTTATGTGAATTTTTTACACATTTGGTGTCACTAATTTTTTATAATTTTACACTATTTTGATTGCTGGATTTTTTAGGAAGTTTTACTCACCGCTGGATTTATTGGACTATTTATATTTATATTTATTCTTATATATTCATTTTCATGCACATTGTGAAGCGCTTCAAATATCATTATTGAGCATTCCATCTGGTCGTTTTTATTTTTTAATTTTTTTGGGAACTATGAAATATCTCCCCCACATTTGTATCTAAATGTTTGTCTCATGTTTTAGTCTTCTCAATGTCTGTATGTAGTAACATGTTTGAACCTACCGTGACAGCCCTCTTGCGTGTCGTGGCTGTTGTATTTTAGTAAGAGTTGCAGAGGGTTTAGTTATTATCGGTTTTGTGGAATGTCAAGTGACAATTTACCAATGTACACAAATGTTGTATTGTTTACCATTCTTTGAAGGATAGAGTATAAACTTTTGTTTAAAAGTATCTTTTCAGGTCCAAAGAGTTTCTGAAAGTGTATGTACAGGTGTATAAGAAGGTAAAAGTATCATAGGCTATTTCACAGTTTTTTTCTGCACCATTCTAAACCCTGCATGTCTTCCTCCAGTTTGTAATGAGGAGGAAGAAAAGGGGGGATGAGAGTGGTGAGAAGGACACATTTTCAAACCAATAATAATAACCGCTTTAATTCTAGCCAAGTTTGTGACAGGTGACCGGATCGTTGTAAAGAAGCTTGAAGAACGGAACAACAAGGATGAGAAGTATCTTCGTTAATTTATATTTTTTTGTTTAGTAAATTTCAGCAAGGATAACGATGAAAAGCATCCCAACTAGCTAAGAAAGAGAACAGGACACATGGTCGGGTCTACTAGTGCCCCAGTGATAACAGCGGTACGTGATATATAGGATGTTCATATTGGTGTGAGGAGTTTTGACAGACTAGTAAAATCAACAGAAACTTGTCAATAGAACTTAACAAAACATTTCTAGAGGGTAAAATTAATTATAATTTTAACAATAGCTCTGGTTCTCGCCAGCTTTGGTATCAGGATAACTAGGTAGCCCACAAATGTGCTTCAACTGTAGTTTGGTATTAATGCAGATCTACAGCTTATAAGGTAATTCCCCTAAGGCAAGAGGTTCATGTGTGCTGGTGAAACTCATCCCAGCATCTTATGTCACAGCTGATCGTGAGGATCTGATGGCGTGAGAGAAGGTAAGAATGGCAGGGACAGCTGGAAGGGAATTGCTTGTACACGGTGGGGGCTTGAGCTTATGAAACACTTGACCAATTTCTCATCCATTGAGGATGGGATGTTTTCATGTAACTGTTGAAGCTACAAGGAAGTTCCCACAGTCCAAGGGGGTTTCTGGGAATTCATAAGTAAAGATTGTTATATCTGGATCGGGGATAGTAGTGACAAAGTTCAGGCCCATATGGATAAGGTTTAGATCCCTACAAGGCAAAGCCAGAGCTATAGCTAGTGAAGGTTGGAATCCTTTTTAAGGGTTTGGGAATCGTTGGGGATTTAATTATTTTGTTTTGCAGTGGATCATAGTGAAGGAAGTAGGGGTATATATACTTATGTTGTTTTTGTTTCTATTCCTTCTATATGCCATTATGAGGTGCTCCTGTTGCCTGATTGGACACGTGACCAGAGCCTGAGCAGATGACCACATCTTCCCTGATGAGATGCCCCGAAGCCCAACCTACGTACAAGACACAGAGGATCCCAGACTGACCTGCGACTACTACAGCTCACCATGTCATCTCTAACAGAGTCTACATGTCAAGCCGTGTTTTACTTTTTATGAACTAAGAAGAAGATCAGGATTCATCGAGGGATGAATGGGATCATATGACAAGAGGAGGGACTGTTGTGGAAAATTTTATGAAGATGTATTTTAATGTATTGTCATAAGTCTCTCAGTGTTTGTTCTCTCGCAGCCTGCTCTAAAGAGCTGACTGGGGAAGACTGACGCTGGTTAAGACCTGTTAGGTAGTGGAATACTTCCTGTTGTTTGGAGAGAGGTGTTTGGGGAGAGAGGACATGTCCGCCAGCGAAGGGCCCCTGTGCAATGCACAGAACGATCGTCTGGTGCGGGTGTGTTTGCTCTGCAAAGATATTATCGGTTTAGTGGATGTGCACTCTTGTCACCCCTGTATGCCTGATCAACATATTTGGGGTGCCATGATGTACACCTGCAGATAATCTCCCATCCACGAGGAACTGTAGTCATCGTTATTTGGTATTGTATATTGTATTATGTCCTGTAGTCATTGTTCATTGGTTGTTGCATTTTCCTGTGTTGTTAAATCCTTATATGGTCATTTCCTCTGTATTGTTCATTTCCTGTGAGGTCACAAACTTTGTAGGAGGTGTTTGGCTGTTGGAGGCACAACCCTCAAGTTGGGACATCCTGTTGATATGTAAATAAAAGCAGTCTCAGGGCGGAGGGAGGCAGAAATGCTGAGATGAGAACGTAAGAATGTGTTGATGTCTGTTTACTGGAGAATGGGGAACCAGAGGGGAGACATACGATCAAAAGTTAAGATGCATTTATATCATTAAGACGGAAATGGGTGCTTATTAGCACAAGAGTGTAGTGGAATATCCACGACAATCAGCAAGATAGGAGATGATAGATATAGATATATAGGATCAGTAGTGGCCTCATGTAAATAAGTAAATCTGGCTGCAAAAGAAAGAAGTAATCGATGCAGGAATATTTCCCATGAGGAGCAGAATAATAAGTATAATCCTTGGAAGTCAGATGCAAAGTGCGCCATGGGTCATGTTAGGTCAGCGACACGAGGGAGAGTTTAATCTGTCTCAACATCTTGTAAGGGAGCCCGTAGAGGAATCCAAAATTGGGTTCAGAGGCATATTAAAATCACCTCCCAGTATCAATATACATGATTTCATAGATGCAATAAGTTGGTACACTCGCTGCCAGAATTCTAACATCGTCTTCCCTACATAGAAACACGCACAGTCGCATAACAAAAGGTACTTTTCTCCATTGGGTAATCTTATATTTTTTGCAGTGTTCAAAAATTGACAATAGCCACAGCCCCCACATCTATATGTCCCTGAACGTTTATAAGGATCTCTCTTTCCCCCTCCTCCCATGAATTCACTTGTGACTAATTGATCTTCTAGTGATTTAAAAAAGGTGTTAGACAACATAGTGTATCTAATCACTTTAGATTGATACACAATAGAGACCCCTCTTTGTTATGTTTTTGTGGGATAGATAGGATATATAAACACTGGAGGGGTAGTGACATGCATCAAACAAATATTCCAGAATGAGACCAGATGGATATATGAGCTTGATACACTCAGTCCATCTGGTCTCAATATTGACATCAATCTCAGTTTTTTAACATATTTTAATTTATATCACAATTTTTATATGTATAGGTTTATATAAACACTAGTGGTTCAAATAAATAAAAATGTTTTAAATAATTTCCTATTTGACCTATATTGTTTATACATTTTATTGTATAAACATGAATGTGCACTAGAAGACAATGGTTCAGTAAAAGGTAATGATTATTTTGGCATTATAAAGTATTAGGAAGATGTTGTATTAATCATCTTTTGTTTTAGTATTGAGGGTATTAATCCTCTTTTGTTTTAGTATTAATGGCATTTTTCATAGTTTTACTGACTTAATAATATATATCAAATCCTCGCAGCTTACTCAGTGGTATCATTGTTTTATCATTTAAATAGTTTTGGAGTGATTTATGTTGGTATTAAGATAAATAGTCCTGACACTTACAGCCGTAAAAATGTAGTTACAATGTTTATTGGCCCTATTGTTCCTATTATTTAAAGTGATTTAAAGGATCTTTTTTTTGTTTTTTTTAATAACAAACATGTCATACTTACCTCCACTGTGCAGCTAGTTTTGCACAGAGTGACCCCGAACATTGTCTTCTGGGGTCCCCTGGTGGCTCTTGCGGCTTCACCCCACATCAGCACTCTCCCAAGGGGGTTACCTTGCAAGTGCGTTCCCAAGTCCAGCATTTGCAGCCAAAGACTTGGCCCCGCCCTCCAGGCCTGCATCATTGGATTTGATTGACAGCAGCGGGAGCCAATGGCTGCGCTGCTATCAATCTATCCAATCAAGAGCCAGGACCCTGTGGAGAGAGGGACAGTGCATCCCCATCAAAGATATGATGGGGCTCAGGTAAGTAAAATGGGGCAGGGTGTTTTGTGACTGGGTGTGACTGCCAGGTGTTTTTTTACCTTAATGCATAGGATGCATTAAGGTGAAAAAACATGAGGGTTTACAACCCCTTTAAGTGTTTCTGGAGTGAATTATGTCATTATTAAGATGAATTGCCCCAACATACAGGGACTTGAATATTTTAAAATTTGGCATATTATGTGGACAGGAGGTGTTTAAGGCACCAGAAGGATGACAGCATCTGGCTTCCTGAGGACAAATGGAGTGCCAAATGAATTGTGACTGCGCCCGCTGCCAACATTGACATCACTTCCGGGTAAACAGCCCATGTCACTTCCGGTTTCTTGGAACGCACACCGAATCTGTAGGAGCAGGGGTGCTTTGAGTGTCAAAAGGCTGTTTGTGTTGGTGCTTTTCAAGCACCATAAAATGTAAATGCAATACATCTTTTGTTTTTATCTCTCAATTTTAATAAAATACTAAACCATAAACATTCTTATGGGTTTTTGGTGCACTTGTGTGGA
Source organism: Lithobates septentrionalis (assembly GCA_037952835.1). Classification (NCBI taxonomy): domain Eukaryota; kingdom Metazoa; phylum Chordata; class Amphibia; order Anura; family Ranidae; genus Lithobates; species Lithobates septentrionalis. Next base: position 6,816,014 of record JBBDGP010000781.1, on the reverse strand, counting down.
GTGCATGGACAACTCTGGATCCATCCCATCCCTTCTCTAAAATTTCTTGAAGAGTTTAATAGACCTTCAATTATCATATGAAAAGCAATCTGGTTTCTGGTGAGTGAGTGAGCACTTTTCTCACACGTGGTGGAGCACTTATATGAGAAGCCATTTCGCAATATTCATAGTTACAAAGTTACATAGTTATACACAATCCTATACTCACAGTTTATCCAGAGGAAGGCAAAAACGCATCAAAGCATGATCCGATTTGCTCCAGCAGGGGGAAATTTTCTTCCTGATCCCCCAAGAGGCAATCGGAAATAAATGTTAGTGTCCAGTTATATGATGTACATTTAGGAAAGAGGAATCCAGGCCTTTTTTAAAGAAATCTACTGAGCTGGCCAGAACCAGCTCTTGAGGGAGTCTATTCCACATTTTTACAGCTCTTATGCCCTGTACACACGGTCGGATTTTCCAACGGAAAAAGTGCGATCAGATTGTGTTGTCGGAAATTCCGATCATGTGTGGGCTCCATCTGACTTTTTCCATCTGAATTTCCGACACACAAAGTTTGAGAGCAGGCTATAAAATTTTCAGACAACAAAATCCGATCAGTTAAATTCCGATCGTGTGTACACTATTCCAATGCACAAAGTGCCACGCATGCTCAGAATAAATTAAGAGACGAAAGCTATTGGCTACTGCCCCGTTTATAGTCCCGATGTACGTGTTTTACGTTACCGCGCTCAGAACGATCGGATTTTCCAACAACTTTGTGCCACCGTGTGTATGCAAGACAAGTTTGAGCCAACATCCGTCTGAAAAAATCCATGGATTTTGTTGTCGGAATGTCCGATCAATGTCCGACCGTGTGTACAGGGCATTACTGTGAAGAAACCTTTCCATATTTGGAGATTACATTTATTTTCCTCTAGACGTAAAGTGTGCACTCTTGTCCTCTGTAATGACCTTAAAGTGAATAACTAAACACCAAGTTCACTATATGAACCACTTAAGTATTTATACATGTTGAATGTATCCCCCTTAATCCGCTCTTCTCAAGTGAGAATAAATTCAGTTCCTTTAATCTTTCCTCATAGCTGAGCCCATGCCTCTTATCAATTTTGTTGCTCTTCTCTGCACTTTCTCCAGTTCCCGATATTCTTTTTGTGAACTGGTTCCCAAAACTGGACTGCATATTCCAGATGGGGTATTACTAATGATTTGTACAGGGGCAAAATGATATCTCTCTCTCTGCTGTCCATACCTCTCTTAATACATTAAATAATTTTTGCTTGTTTTGGAAACCACAGCTTAGCATTGCATGCCATTATTAAGCTTATGATCTACCAGAACACACAGATCCTTTTGCCCCATTGATTCCCCCAGTTGTACCCCCTAGTATGTATGATGCATGCATATTCTTAGCCCCCAAGTGCATAACTTTACATTTATCAACATTAAACATCATTTTCCACATTGTTGCCCAATTAGACAGTGTCATTGAGGTCACCTTGTAAGTTGGAGATATTCTGTAAGGACGTTATTCCACTGCATAGTTGGTGTTATCTGCAAAGACCGAAATGGTACTTTTAATCCCAGAATCTATATAATTTATAAGTATATTAAAAAGTAAGGGTCCTAAAACTGAACCTTGGGTTCCTTAAACCATGGTGTCTGTTTTGTTGTATAGTGAGTGAAAGTATTTTCATGTGACTAAGCCACTGGTATTTGATGTATTATTTGTGTTTGAAGTAATCCTGTGTGGGTATACCAGGAAGTAAGAAAAGAACAATGTGAGTGGCCACGTCTGTACATGCCCACAGTATCCAACCACGTTCCTTGTTTTTTTTAAATCAGAACAAGCTGGGAGATATTATATGAAATATTGTGGGTGCTTTCTTGGCCACAAACCTTACACCTGCCTCTAAGAATCCCTCCAATCTGTATGTCACCAGAGGATAAATAAGTATCTACAAACTATCTCATTAAGTGTTCTTGCATAGCAAGACCACTTACTGTTATCTCACATATATATTATTATTAAGTGTTCTTGCATAGCAAGACCACTTACTGTTATCTCACATATATATTATTCTTATTATTATAGCCAAATTTACCACCCTAACTCCTCCCACAGTTTTTACACTACATAGACAAGTAATATACCGAAACGTGCGGATTGTTCCCGAATGGTGTGCTATTACTTTGTGGAACGTTTCGCCGAATGGTTCACGAAATATCGTCGTTTTTGCGGCGAAATTGGTCCCATAGGAATGAATGGGGAAACTAGAGTGGGAGATGACAAAAGCTGGAAAATCAGAACATGATTTCTAAACTGCCGCCACTCCCTCATTTTCAAGCCCACCTACACAAATCTTATATCAAAACGTTCAGCTATCCCTGCTGCCACTAAACATGTCCACAGCTAAGCCATAGTCCTGATAGTTTTCACAATATGACCATTTGTTTGCAACTCACGCCGTCCATTGACATTCATTGAAACTACACTCTAGCCCCCTCCAAATTTGAAGGGCAATTTCTAAACTGCGACTGTGCCTTCATTTTTAATATTTCAGAGACATACTATACATCAAAATCTAGGTCTGGGTCTTGTGATTCTCACAATATAAAGATCTTCGCTGTAGGATGTATAGTTTTTAAAATACGGCCATTTGTTTAGAGGTCATTTCAGGAAATTTTAGCCATTAATCAGAGTGTAGTGTTAGTGTTTGTTTTGTTGCCATGGTTACCAAAGCTTCTGTTATACACAGGGGGGAGGTGGCTGGAGCATCTCAGCTGATTACAGAGCCCGGGGGAGGGGACAGACACACCATGTACTGATTTATAATAGAGGAATATGATGGGGCAGTTTTGATGGGGTAATTCTGATGGGGCAGTTTTGATGAAGCAGTATTTGGGAAGCATAAACAGGGCATGAGCGTTGCTAGGAAACAGTGGTTGTAAACACAAGATGCTGAGACACCCCAAATGCATGTGACTTCATCTGCTAGACTTGATAATGCTTGTAGACTCCTCCCACAGTTTTCACACTACAGAGACAAATAATATACCGAAACGAGCGGATTGTTCCCGATTGGTGTGTTATTACTTTGTGGAACGTTTTGCCGAATGGTCCACGAAATGTCGTTTTTGCGGCGAAATTGGTCCCATAGGAATGAATGGCGAAATGTTCAAAACTAGAGTGGGAGGTGACAAAAGCTGACAACCCCATGATCAGCCAAAACATTATGACCGCCCCATGTAAAAAAAAAATATTTTTGAAAAAAAAAATCATTTTTGAAAAAAATTAACAAATTCATTTTTGAAAAAAAAAAAACATTTTTGAAAAAAAAATCATTTAAAAAAAAAAAATTTTTTTGAAAAAAAATCATTTTTGAAAAAAAAAATCATTTTTGAAAAAAAAATATATTTTTGAAAAAAAAAAAATTTTGAAAGAAAAAATATATATTTTTGAAAAAAAAATCATTTTTGAAAAAAATGTTTGTGCTCTTTTAGCTAATGATGAGACTTCAACTTTTTTACTACTATTTATACTTTTTAAAATATTAAGCTTTTTAACACTTTTCACAGGAGCTCCAGCCACTCCAACCACACAACAGTTACTCAAGCCACTCCACCCAGTTACTCCGCCCACTCCAGTTGTAGAGGCAAGAACACTTTCACAATTTCCCCAGAAATTGTAGCTTTTCTAGTTCTTATTCTTATTATTATAGCCAAATTTACCACCCTAACTCCTCCCACAGTTTTTACACTACATAGACAAGTAATATACCGAAACGTGCGGATTGTTCCCGAATGGTGTGCTATTATTTTGTGGAACATTTCGCCGAATGGTTCACGAAATATCGTCATTTTTGCGGCGAAATTGGTCCCATAGGAATGAATGGGGAAACTAGAGTGGGAGATGACAAAAGCTGGAAAATCAGAACATGATTTCTAAACTGCCGCCACTCCCTCATTTTCAAGCCCACCTACACAAATCTTATATCAAAACGTTCAGCTATCCCTGCTGCCACTAAACATGTCCACGGCTAAGCCATAGTCCTGATAGTTTTCACAATATGACCATTTGTTTGCAACTCACGCCGTCCATTGACATTCATTGAAACTACACTCTAGCCCCCTCCAAATTTGAAGGGCAATTTCTAAACTGCGACTGTGCCTACATTTTTAATATTTCAGAGACATACTATACATCAAAATCTAGGTCTGGGTCTTGTGATTCTCACAATATAAAGATCTTCGCTGTAGGATGTATAGTTTTTAAAATACGGCCATTTGTTTAGAGGTCATTTCAGGAAATTTTAGCCATTAATCAGAGTGCACTGTTAGTGTTTGTTTTGTTGCCATGGTTACCAAAGCTTCTGTTATACACAGGGGGGAAGGTGGCTGGAGCATCTCAGCTGATTACAGAGCCCGGGGGAGGGGACAGACACACCATGTACTGATTTATAATAGAGGAATATGATGGGGCAGTTTTGATGAAGTAGTATTTGGGAAGCATAAACAGGGCATGAGCGTTGCTAGGAAACAGTGGTTGTAAACACAAGATGCTGAGACACTCCAAATGCATGTGACTTCATCTGCTAGACTTGATAATGCTTGTAGACTCCTCCCACAGTTTTCACACTACAGAGACAAATAATATACCGAAACGAGCGGATTGTTCCCGATTGGTGTGTTATTACTTTGTGGAATGTTTTGCCGAATGGTCCACGAAATGACGTTTTTGCGGCGAAATTGGTCCCATAGGAATGAATGGCGAAATGTTCAAAACTAGAGTGGGAAGTGACAAAAGCTGACAACCCCATGATCAGCCAAAACATTATGACCACCCCATGATCAGCCAAAACATTATGACCGCCCCATGTAAAAAAAAAAATATTTTTGAAAAAAAAAATCATTTTTGAAAAAAAAAATCATTTTTGAAAAAAAAAATCATTTTTGAAAAAAAAAAAAAAATATTTTTGAAAAAAAAAATATTTTTGAAAAAAAAAAATATTTTTGAAAAAAAAAAATATTTTTGAAAAAAAAATTACTTTTAAAAAAAAAATTATTTTTGAAAAAAAAATATATTTGAAAAAAAAAAATTTTTGAAAAAAAAAATTATTTTTGAAAAAAAAATTACTTTAAAAAAAATAATAATTTCGAAAAAAAAATTATTTTTGAAATAAAAAAATTCATTTTTGAAAAAAAAAATTACCTTTGAAAAAAAAAATTACTTTTGAAAAAAAAATCATTTTTGAAGAAAAAAAAATCATTTTTGATTAAAAAAAATTCCTTTTTGAAAAAAAAAATTACTTTTGAAAAAAATGTTCAGCTCTTTCAGCGAATGATGGAACTTTTTTACTACTATTTATACTTTTTAAAATATTAAGCTTTTTAACACTTTTCACAGTTACTCAAGCCACTCCACCCCACCCAGTTACTCCGCCCACTCCAGTTGTAGAGGCAAGAACACTTTCACAATTTCCCCAGAAATTGTACCTTTTCTAGTTCTTATTATTATAGCCAAATTTACCACCCTAACTCCTCCCACAGTTTTTACACTACATAGACAAGTAATATACCGAAACGTGCGGATTGTTCCCGAATGGTGTGCTATTACTTTGTGGAACGTTTCGCCGAATGGTTCACGAAATATCGTCGTTTTTGCGGCGAAATTGGTCCCATAGGAATGAATGGGGAAACTAGAGTGGGAGATGACAAAAGCTGGAAAATCAGAACATGATTTCTAAACTGCCGCCACTCCCTCATTTTCAAGCCCACCTACACAAATCTTATATCAAAACGTTCAGCTATCCCTGCTGCCACTAAACATGTCCACGGCTAAGCCATAGTCCTGATAGTTTTCACAATATGACCATTTGTTTGCAACTCACGCCGTCCATTGACATTCATTGAAACTACACTCTAGCCCCCTCCAAATTTGAAGGGCAATTTCTAAACTGCGACTGTGCCTTCATTTTTAATATTTCAGAGACATACTATACATCAAAATCTAGGTCTGGGTTCTGTGATTCTCACAATATAAAGATCTTCGCTGTAGGATGTATAGTTTTTAAAATACGGCCATTTGTTTAGAGGTCATTTCAGGAAATTTTAGCCATTAATCAGAGTGTACTGTTAGTGTTTGTTTTGTTGCCATGGTTACCAAAGCTTCTGTTATACACAGGGGGGAAGGTGGCTGGAGCATCTCAGCTGATTACAGAGCCCGGGGGAGGGGACAGACACACCATGTACTGATTTATAATAGAGGAATATGATGGGGCAGTTTTGATGGGGTAATTCTGATGGGGCAGTTTTGATGAAGTAGTATTTGGGAAGCATAAACGGGGCATGAGCGTTGCTAGGAAACAGTGGTTGTAAACACAAGATGCTGAGACACCCCAAATGCATGTGACTTCATCTGCTAGACTTGATAATGCTAGTAGACTCCTCCCACAGTTTTTACACTACAGAGACAAGTAATATACCGAAACGAGCGGATTGTTCCCGATTGGTGTGCTATTACTTTGTGGAACGTTTCGCCGAATGGTCCACGAAATGTTGTTTTTGCGGCGAAATTGGTCCCATAGGAATGAATGGCGAAATGTTCAAAACTAGAGTGGGAGGTGACAAAAGCTGACAACCCCATGATCAGCCAAAACATTATGACCGCCCCATGTAAAAAAAATATATATTTTTGAAAAAAAAAAAAATTTTGAAAACAAAAAAAAAAATTTTTGAAAGAAAAAAAAAATAATTTTTGAAAAAAAAAATTATTTTTGAAAAAAATATATATATTTTTGAAAAAAAAAATAATTTTTGAAAAAAAAAATTATTTTTGAAAAAAAAAAATTATTTTTGAAAACAAAAAAAATTATTTTTGAAAAAAAAAAAATTATCTTTGAAAAAAAAAAATATTTTTGAAAAAAAAAAATATTTTTGAAAAAAAAATTTTTTTTTAAAAAAAATTACTTTAAAAAAAAATCATTTTTGAAAAAAAAAATTATTTTTGAAAAAAAAAATTGTTTTTGAAAAAAAATTACTTTAAAAAAAAAATAATTTCGAAAAAAAATTATTTTTGAAAAAAAAAATTCATTTTAAAAAAAAAAAATTCATTTTTGAAGAAAAAAAAATCATTTTTGAAAAAAAAAAATTCATTTTTGAAAAAAAAAATTTCATTTTTGAAAAAAAAAATTCATTTTTGAAAAAAAAAAATTCATTTTTGAAAAAAAAAATTCATTTTTGAAAAAAAAAATTACTTTTGAAAAAAATGTTCAGCTCTTTCAGCTAATGATGGAACTTTTTTACTACTATTTATACTTTTTAAAATATTAAGCTTTTTAACACTTTTCACAGTTACTCAAGCCACTCCACCCCACCCAGTTACTCCGCTCACTCCAGTTGTAGAGGCAAGAACACTTTCACAATTTCCCCAGAAATTGTACCTTTTCTAGTTAATTTTTTTCTTTTCCAATATTTTTTTGAAAGAATTTTGATGTAAAACAGAAGTACATACATAACAGTACCATAATGCAGTCGTGGACAATACCATAAGCAAAGCAAATCACAGGCAGTATGCATATAAGAATCCATAACATAACAAGGTCAAACTTAAACTTCAGTCATTTTTTTCTACTTTCCATCTATTAAATCTTCTGCCCTTATTGTTTTACCTTTGGATAGTGAACATTTTTTTTCTGCCAGTATATACCTTATACAGCCCACTCCCTGTTTCTTGTCTGGTAAAAAGCCTAGGCTTATGACATTGTGCACAGATCTCTCTCTCACTCTTGTGAGAGTTTGCCAGGAAGGGAGGGGGGATGAGTCATAAGAGGGCCAATGAGAGCTGCAGGGCTGCAGAGCTGGAGGTGTGCCTCTGTGTGTCTGTGTAAATCCAGGAAGTGAACAGGCAGCAGCTTCAGCTGCCCACAGTTAAAATGGTTTCAGCCAGACTCAGTGGAGGGAGATTTCTGCAGCATATTTGGCAAGTACAGAATAACAGTATATATAAAATAATATGCAAAGTGATTGGAGGGAAGCTTCAGAATGGTAAAGATGTTTTCATTATAAATTATGTGAGCAGACTGTAGTTCCTCTTTAAAGGCATCTGTCAGCAAGATACTATAAAGAAATTAGAGGCAAAGATTGCCCAGTCACATTTTGTAGCTTGATGAGTATTATCCTGGTGTCAAACATTCTTTCCATAACATATCTTCCACGCTAAAGATAGGAGAAGAGTAAAATACAGTAAAGCATCACAAAGCTCCATTTACCAGGGTTTAGGCACAACAACATCTTATTTGAATCAAATAGGACAAAAAGTATAATGGTCTAAGAGACTGCACTGAGTATAGCACTATAAAAAGTGTAGACAAAAGGACAGAGAAAAGAGTAAGAAAAGAAAGGACAAAGGAGAAGTGGATCCCCCATCCCAGACACCCAACCCCCAGGGCCCCACAAGTTACACAGGGGATTAAGGGTATCTGATCCAGGGATTCCAGACCTTTTCAAATAGGGCATGTTTACAGTATCTTGTAGGTTGCTTGCTAGTTTTTCGGAAAGCATAATCCAACATATTTTGTGTTTAACCAATGCAAAGTTAACAATTCAAAACTTCCACACTTGTGCTATAAATATTTTGGCAGTTGGAAAAATGGAAAAGGCCAGTGTTCTGAGATGTCTGGAGATCTCTTCTGAAAGGTCATCAAATAGTGCTTTCTTGACATTTTTAGGTGTATTAACCCCGATTACTGTGTAGAAGAGATGAAATACCCTAATCCAGAATTTCTGAACCTTTGAACTGGACCACCAGACATAGGATATATTTCCTTCCTGCCCGCACTCCTGATAACATAGAGGGGGAGGCTCCGGGGTTAATTTTGGCTGACTTCGTTGAGACTAAATACCAACAAGATAACACTTTAGAGTTCGCTTTTACCAAGGTAGTATTAAGAATTCCCTCTTTTACTCTATTACTTCCCCTAGATCCGCCTTCCAAGCTGTCTGGTAAGAGAGTTTATTCACAGGGTCTGAAAATAGGGAATACAGTTCTGAGATGCCTCCCCGCATTGCAGGACCCCTCAAACATTTGTTCTCATAAAAGGTCCTTGGGGATATATCATCCGTGTTTCGACCCAGCATCTGTAAGAACTTGACAATTTGACAGAGGTGGAACGTTTCTGAGGGGGGGCATTTCTATGGTCTGGATAAAATAAGTGGATGGTCTGATCCCCTTATGATCTATAAGGTGCACTATTCTATAAAGACCTTAAGGCTGCTTTCACACTGGGGCGGTAGGGGGCGTCGGCGGTAAAACAGCACTATTTTTAGCGCTGTTTTACCACGGTATTCAGCCGCTAGCGGTGCGGTTTTAACCCCCTGCTGGCGGTCGAAAAAGGGTTAAAACCACTCGTATAGCGCGGCTATAGTATTGCCGTGGTATAGCGGAGCTGTCCCATTGATTTCAATGGGCAGGAGCGGTTTAGGAGCAGTGAATACACCGCTCCTTCACCGCTCCAAAGATGCGGCTTGCAGGAGATTTTTTCTTCTCCTGCCAGTGCACCGCTTCAGTGTGAAAGCCCTCGGGCTTTCACACTGAACAAACAGCAGCGGCTGTTTTGGGTCGGTTTGCAGGCGGTATTTTTAGCGCAATAACGCCTGCAAACCGCCCCAGTGTGAAAGGGGTCTTATTGATCCATCAATTGAATTGTTAAAGGATTTGACCCAGAGGGAAGTGAGAGTTATCAAAAAAAGGGGCCACTGACATGTGAGGTGACTTAAAGGGATAAAGTTTGCAGGCCGTGGCCCAGAGATCCACGGAGTGCGACAATCTAGAACTCAGGATGGCTTTGCGTTCTTTAGGAGTGAGCCATAAAAGAAGATTGATCGGCTGTGGAGTACTTACTTGTGCCTCCAATCTGACCCAATCAGGTCTGTAAGATGTGAAAAATATTTGGAAAATATATATATAAAATGCAGCGCTATGCTAAAATAACCTAAGTACCACTAAGGAGCTGTTAAAATAACATCAATATTGAGTATATATTAAAATGAAATAAAAAAGGTGGAACAAAAATTTGCAAATCAAGCAAGTTCACAGTGAAAAAATCCTTCAATTAATAAAATGTGTCCAAAGAACAATGTCCTCAATAATCTTCAAATCCACAGATATTAAAGTGCATACGTGCAGTGATTTTCCTTAAGGTGACTCTTGTGATGAGAGAAATCAATTTCAATAAGACAATAAGAAGGTGACTTTGCACACGTGACCTCCCCCCCTCCGTGTGACTGCGCTCACCTCAAGCTGTGTGACCGCACAACTAAGTTTGGTCCACAAAAGCTGTTGAACCAGTTCTGGGCTCTGAGTAAAGGTATTTTCAGCAGGGTTCCACGGTTAAATCCACAGAGAGTATCCTCAATGTTAAAATAAGAAAGAGGCTGGATAGTGTATTACTGTTTGCTTGTATGTTTAATTAGAAAAAAAGAACACCAGGGTACTCACATTCTGTTAATGCTTCCAGTGCACCAAACTATACAGAGCATAGAATAGTAAAAATCCTCTCCCAGGTTGTTGTGCCAGCTGCTTTCTCATACAAGCATGAAACCGTCTCCTCCACCATCCTGCCCCCCCCCCCCACCTTATGCATGAAGACACAGGGCTAATCACGTGTCTTCATCAGGGTGATCTGATTGGATGGTGGAGATTGCTGGGTTATATACTAATTTGGCGGCCATTTGAATGAAGCCGCGATCAGCGCCATTTTGTTTTGGGTCAATTATTTTGATATGCTGCAACCACAGCCATGATAATGAAGCCGCCAGCTGTCGCCATTTTGTTTTAGATTACACCCACAACTATATGAATCATATCTCTTAGTGAATAAATCACCATAAAATAGATAATAGGACTAAACTTTATACAGAACGGGGAGACCACAGTGAGATGAAGCCCCCTGGGGGATAAAAAATAGACAACATTCACCACCCTTGACTCTATATTAATACGTACATCATATTAAGGATGAGCACTGGTATTAAAATGTGAATACATCATACATCCTGTTTGGTTCCGTGTGTTATATTACATACCACAATTTGGTCATAACAGTTCGATATCACACTACCTAAACATGGTGAAAATAGATGGGAGATAACCAGTCTAAATATTGATGTATGATAAAAATTAATATTACTAGTGTAACCTAATGGTGTATACCATAACTGTTTAAAGGTATATCCTGCCTAAATCACCAAATTATATAATTAATTAATTAATTAAAAAATCAATCAATTAATTTAAAAATGTAATCAATTAATAAAAAAATCGATCAATTAATAAAAAAATCTATAAAAAAATCTATACTGGAGGATCCCCCTCAGATAATGAATACTATCAAGTAACCAACTACAAGAAGCCGGTGCACTAAAAAAGACAAGAAAAAAGAGGAGCCATTTGTATGGAGAATCTCTAGTGTGGCCAACAGTTTCCACACACTATATGAAGAGCACAAATCAAAATGATTGAAAATCTTCTCCTATCAGCAATTACTAAGAAAACATTGGAGATCAAACTCTTTGTTTAGACCCCCCGGCCATAAGGACCCTAGTTGGTGTATCCTCCAGGATCACGTTTGCTTATTTCTCTAATACAATTACACCCTCTCCAGTGATATTGGAGGGCTTCTATCCCCCAAAATAGCATCACTTCCAGATTCTTATTATGCTTATCCTTAAACTGAATAGACAGGTGGTGTTTGTCGAAGCCATTTCTAATATTTCTTACATGTTCTTCCATTCTGACCTTGAGAGCTCTCTTTTTTTTTACTGACATAAATTAAGTTGCAGGGGCATTTAATGGCATAGACTACCCCTTAGTCTCACAAGAAATAAAATCCCTGATGTCATATGCATGACTATTTTTAGGATTAATGAAAGTTTTTACTTTCCTCACATTTCTTGGGACTCTAGTGCAGCTATAACAACGATCACATCCATGGAAGCCCTTAATGTCCCAAAACGGTCTGGATGATGAAAGTTCGATTACATTATGTACTATCCTGTTCCTCAGGTTAGGTGCCCTTTTATAAATGATTTTTTTTTCTGGTAAAGAATCACATAATGTTGTGTCCTGCTTTAGAACATGCTTATCGAAGTCTCCTACCCTTGTACAATTTCTTTTTATCCGCATGTATTGTCCCCTGGGGATATTAACAATCCAGAGCCTGTGATGGCAACTCTGCGTGGGAATATAAGAATTACGATCTGTCTCCTTGAAGTATGCAATAGTCTCCATACCAGATCTTGTGTTCCTAATCTCTAGATCCAAGAAGTGTATCACTTGGTCACTGATGTCCCATGTAAGACTTATATTATGGTCATTTTGATTCATTGTTATTAGCAAATATTCCACATCATGGATTTCCCCCTCCCAAACAATGATCAAATCATCTATAAAATGTTTGTATAATGCCCTGTACACACAATCAGACATTCCGACAACAAATTCCATGGATTTTTTCCAACGGATGTTGGCTCAAACTTGTCTTGCATACACACGGTCACACAAATCTTGTCGGAAATTCCGAACGTCAAGAACAAAGTGACATACAACACGTACGACAAGCCAAGAAAAATGAAGTTCAATAGCCAGTGGGGCTCTTCTGCTTGATTCCCAGCATGCGTGGAACTTTGTGCATTGGAATTGTGTACACATGATCTGAATTTACGACAACGGATTTTATTGTCGGAAGATTAGAGATCCAGATCTCAAATTTTGTGTGACAGAAATTCTGATGGAAAATGTTCGATGGTGCCTACACACGGTCGGAATTTCAGGCAACAAGCTCCCTGTCATGAACAGGTGTGACCAGATTTTGTGGACTGCAAAGAGGAAACCAAAATGCATGTAAAGTGAATAAGAATAATGTTTATTTAAGATAAGTGATATAAATAAGTAAACACCCCAAATAAAAATAGTGCTCAACCAACCAACAGAAACCCACAGACAACAGATAATACATGCAGCCAAAGGGAAGTACCGAAATCAAACACGTTAGCCAGGCCAGGGTCATACACAGGGGATCAGCAAATGATCAAGGGCAGGACAGGAGAGGGAGATAATGGATGGGATCAGGCTTACAAGAGAACAGGAACATAGGAGGGACAGGATCAGGATGGGATCGGGTACAGGCTCAGGTGCAGGCTCAGGTTCAGATACAGGTCACAGGTACAGGACAGGGTGCAAGGAAGAAAGATACCAAGGAAAGCATGTGAGGGCTTGCTGGGTATTTATGGGACTGCCAGTGATTGTCCTCATGTAACACCTGAGCACAGAGAGTGTTGCCTGCTCCATACTGCCAGGATCCATCCGCTGGTGGACGTCAGTACTGCGGCCCAATGATGACATAATACCAGCAGGAAAAGACTCTCCTGACAGTTCCAAACTGCCAGGAGACACCTGCTGGTGGACCTCAGTACTGCATGTCAAATGATAGATCTTACCAGCGGACGGACCCTTTCTTGACACTCACATTGGACATTTTCCATCAGAAAATCTGACCGTGTGTACGGGGCATAAAAGGATTCTGGGGTCTGGATTTAATAAGACACCCTCTTCTTCCCACTTTGCTATATATAGGTTAGCCACATTAGGTGCAAACTTTGCCCCCATTGCTACCCCCTTATTTGCATGTAATAAATATTACTGTACCAAAAATAGTTGTGTCAAGCAAAATTTTAGACATTTCAGAATACATTTTCATTCCTTATGTTCACCAGTTGGTTTAATCTCACCTGATGCTATTTGTAGTTTAGGTTTTTTAGGGTAGCTTGCAGGATTCTTTATATATAAAAATATTTGGAAAAGTTGGACTAATTGAGCAGCTCTATAGTATCGTAAGAAGTGGGGAACTACCAGGCCACTTATGCCGCGTACACACGGTCGGACTTTACGGCAGACTTTGCCTGGCGGACTTTTCAACGTACTTTACGACAGACTTTCTGAATGAATGGACTTGCCTACACACAATCCACCAAAGTCTGTCGAATTCGTACGTGATGATGTACGACCGGACTAAAATAAGGAAGTTCATAGCCAGTAGCCAATAGCTGCCCTAGCGTGGCTTTTTGTCCGTCGAACTAGCATACAGACGAGCGGACTTTTTGACCGGACTCAAGTTCGACGGATAGATTTAAAACATGTTTCAAATCTAAGTCCGTCCAACTTTTGAGCAAACAAAGTCCGCTGGAGCCCACACACGATCGAATTGTCCGACAAAATCCTGTCCGCCGGGCAAAGTCTGCCATAAAGTCCGCTCGTGTGTACGTGGCATTAGAGAAGTACCAGGTGGAATGAGTAACTCTACAGCCGAGCTCCAGATAAATTTAAAGATCAATGACTAAAGTTTCTTCAGGTATATTGATGGTACTGGGATCAGTAGAGAGTGGAAAAAGTACAAAATCCTGGGAAGGGCAGTCTCCTTTATTGCCGCTGTCCTACCCATTCAAGAAAGCATATACTCATTTATTTCTTTTATTTCTAAGTTGTAACGGGAAAGAAGAGAACAATTATAACCGCATTCTAAGAATTTCCTTTCTACCTCTGATGCCTCCACTTCATAATCTTCTAGAGTGAGCAATTTCATCTCACCTTGTTAAACTGTCTTATGGGAATTGTTCTTTTGACGTGAGCAGCATGACAGCTATATGCTTGAAGAAGTGAGTTTCATGAGTTTTCTATAAGTGTTCACATGGTTCTTGTGATTAACTTGTGAACCTATCAAAGTCAAATCTAAGTAATTAAAGTATAACTAAAGACAACATTTTTCTTTTAGTTTTGGATAGAGTGGCGGGGGATTAGAACACTTGACTGTTTTTATTGCTGTCTATGCTTCTGTTAAGGAAATTCACCCTCTCCATTTGTCCTGTTTACCATTATCATGTAAAGTGAAAGTAAAATAAAATCACAAGTTTTGGGTTGTGCCCGGAAAAGTAATTGAGGGGAAATCTTCCAATGGGTACACTAATTCTGGTGACCTGGGGTCCCTAAGGAGTTCCCTTAATTTTCAGGGATTTCTTCTCACTTCCTAATTGGCTATGGGAAAGGAAAAAAAAATCTCACAGGGATTATAACCCTTCCTTGCTCTGGCCAAAAAACAAACAAAAAGAGTTTTGCCTATACTTCTACTTTAATCATCCATTCTTCATAAGTTAACCTGCTAAATTGCAGCCATTATCATTCTAACATTTCAAAAAGTTCAATAAACCAGCTGCCACTCAAGAAGTACTCTCTTATTGCACTAACCAATGCAAATATAGTGCCACTCTTACAAATATATTTGATTTTTAAAAATTTATCTGACCCGATGTTAATGAGGATTTATATCTAAAAAGACATTGGAAAGATAAGGATGGCCTCTAGGAGTGGTGTCAATAAGTATGTGTGTTAAGACAAAAGTTGTACCATCATCCAAGACTTAGTGAGATAAGGGGTTTGGGAGCCTGGTCCCCAACCAAGGCTCACCAAAGAAAGAGAGGGAAGCAAGTGGACTATCTCGGTACATTGCAAAAAGAGATACAATGAAGTATATAAACACTCATATAACATTTACAAAAGTTTATTAATACATAATGTAACGACACCCCGAGTATGAAAGGGGTTAAAGTTGTTTAGGACATTCTATACCCAAACACAAAGGCAGCTACCGAATACTTCAATCAGCCGAACAAGAAACCCATACCAATAATTCTCCCCCAAATACGAGACAAGATGCTCTGTCTTGAGGTTTAAGCAGGAATGAATCTTTATTCAACCACATGGTTTACAGATCCCACTTCAAAACATTCCCCCCCACCCTTGGAAAACAGGGCGGGTTAAACTGTCCAATGACAATGGACACACGGGCCAGGTGTGCTTAACGTCTCATCAGTAAACAGGGAGCTGCTGGAGGAATCCCCCCTCCCTCTTTCCTCACAGCAAGACCATAATAGTTGAGGCAGACAGCCACAATAGACAATAGAATACAGTCACACCCCAACCATCACAGCAAAGAGTCCACAACAGGATGAGACAGTACACAATATATTTAGATTTATACAGCATTGAGTCTGACTAGCACAGATCCTAGTGGGGTTCTCTTTCACCCTGTGCCCCATTAGTGACTCCCAACACACATAATACATGACAAAGAGAGTCAGTAGTAAATTAAAAACATAGGTGACTTGGTCATGGACAGTGTTTCAACTAGTTTCGCGGACTAGGCCGCTTCATCAGGAAAAAGATCTGCGATTTAATAGACACAGTCAGATGATATGTTCAAAATATATACATATTGTACAATTCAGCAATATATATGTTACAAAGAGAGAAAAGGGGGAAGGGTGTGAGGCTGCTTACCCAAGTCCTGGTGTGTACACAGCACAAGGCATCACCAGTGTGGTCTCCCACGGCGACTGGGGGAGATTAGCAAGTCAAAGGGCTGGAATCTGGGTAAAGGAAGTACATGAGGTAAATGAGCCAAAAAATTAGGTAGCGAATGAAGGGAAAACCTGGTGAGATACTGACTGAGTGAGTGGATAAAATAATGTGATGCGGGATGGTGAGAAGTGATCAAGGGGAAAGTTGTTAGTGCAAATGGTGGATGAATTGTGAAAATTACAAACCAAACAACCAAGTGAATGGTGTGGAATAAACACGTGAACAAACAAGCAAAAAAAGCATGTGCATCACTGTGAGAGATGGAGAGAGATTGGTGAACAGAGCGGAAAGGGGGGGGAAGATACCCATTTCACTCATTCTATTCATCCCTTTTCCTTCTTTCTTTTTCCCCTTCTCCCATTCCCCTTCCCTTTTTGTCTTTCCTCTTTCCCCAACTTTCTCTCCTTTTTGTTTCTCTTTTTCCTCTCTTTCCTTTTTTTCTCCCCCCCATTTTCCCCTCCTTTTCCCCCTTCTTCCCCCTTATTCTCCTGTTTTTTCCCTTCCCCCTTCCCCCTCTTGTCCCCCCCCCTTTTCCTTCCTCCCCCTCTCTTCCTCCTTTTCTCCCCTTCCCCCACTCCTCTTTTTTTCTTACTTTTTCTTCCTTTTCCTTTCCTCCTATCTTCTCCCCCCCCTTTCATCTCTATCCACCAATCTCTCTCCATCTCTCACAGTGATGCACATGCTTTTTTCTTGTTTTTTTCACTTGTTTTTTCCACACCATTCACTTGATTGTTTGGTTTGTAACTTTCACAATTCATCCACTAATTACACGACCAACTTTCCCCTGTTTGATCACTTCTCACCATCCCGCATCACTTTATTTCATCTCACCGGGTTTTCCCTTCATTCGCTACCTAATTTTTTTGGCTCATTTACCTCATGTACTTTCTTTACCCAGATTCCAGCCCTTTGACTTGTTAATCTCCCCCAGTCACCGCCGGAAGACCAAACTGGTGACGCCTTGTGCTGTGTGCGCACCAGGACTTGGGTAAGCAGTAGGGATGAGCCGAACACCCCCCGGTTCGGTTCGCACCAGAACCTGCGAACGGACCGAAAATTTGCACGAACGTTAGAACCCCATTGACGTCTATGGGACTCTAACATTCGAAATCAAAAGTGCTCATTTTAAAGGCTAATTTGCATGGTATTGTCCTAAAAAAGGGTTTGGGGACCCGGTCCTACCCCAGGGGACATGTATCAATGCAAAAAAACTTTTAAAAACGGCCGTTTTTTCGGAAGCAGTGATTTTAATGATGCTTAAAGTAAAAAAAAAAAGTGAAATATTCCTTTAAATATCATACCTGGGGGGTGTCTATAGTATGCCTGTAAAGTGGCGCGTGTTTCCCGTGTTTAGAACAGTCCCTGCACCAAATGTCATTTTTAAAGGAAAAAATCTCATTTAAAACTGCTTGCGGGTTTAATGTAATGTCGGGTCCTGGCAATATGGATGAAAATCAGAGAGGTCAGAGACAAACGGCATGGGTACCCCCCAGTCCATTACCAGGCCCTTTGGGTCTTGTATGGATATTAAGGGGAACCCCGCACCCAAATTAAAATAAGGAAAGGTGTGGGGCCACGAGGCCCTATATACTCTGAACAGCAGTATACAGGCGGTGCAAACAAGACAGGGACTGTAGGTTTGTTGTTAAGTAGAATCTGTTTGTCATTTTGAACGGGTACATTTTTAACGTGTTTAGCTCCAGCCAAAAAATCTTTTTTAAGCTTTTTGGAAAACATAGGGAAGGGTTATCACCCCTGTGACATTTGTTTTGCTGTCTTTCCTCCTCTTCAGAAGATTTCACCTCACTTTTTGTCCCAATGACAAATGTTTTTTGAAAATTTGGGGTTTTTTGTGGAACAAGGATTGGAAAGCATCAGTGGAAAGGAGAAATGTTTTCCCATATTAACTCTTACAGGAGAGAATTTCCCTTCCTAGGGGTAGATTTCATCTCACTTCCTGTTGTCTCCTTCCGTTTGCAAGTAGGAGTCGTTTGTAAGTTAGATGTTTGAAAGTAGGGGCCTGTCCTATATACTCAGCAGAAATTTGGGCCTTAGGTGTTGTTGTGGCCACAACACTGTAAGCCCTCACAGGGCCCTGCTGTGAAATATTAGATCAAGAATTGTAATTACATGCCCCTGTTGAACAGGGGCAGAAAAATTGGGCCTTTGGTGGTGGTGGTGGTGGTGCTGGTGCCACAACACTGTAAGTCCTCACTCGCTCTTGGTGGGTGCAGAAATGGGCCCTGCTGTGAAATATTAGATCAAGAATTGTAATTACATGCCCCTGTTGAACAGGGACTGAAAAATTAGGCCTTAGGCACTGGTTCTGGTGCCACAACACTGCAAGCCCTCACAGACACTCTAGTTGGAACGCAGGAACGAGCCCTGCTGCAAAGTATTGCATCAAAAATTGTAATTACACGCCCCTGTTAAACAGGGGCAGAAAAATTGGGCCTTAGGCACTGGTGCTGGTGCCACAACACTGCAACCCCTCACAGACACTCTAGTTGGAATGCAGGAACGAGCCCTGCTGCAAAGTATTGCATCAAAAATTGTAATTACACGCCCCTGTTAAACAGGGGCAGAAAAATTGGGCCTTAGGCACTGGTGCTGGTGCCACAACACTGCAACCCCTCACAGATACTCTAGTTGGAATGCTAAAATGAGCCCTGCTGCAAAGTATTGCATCAAAAATTGTAATTACACGCCCCTGTTAAACAAGGGCTGAAAAATTGGGCCTTAGGCACTGGTGCTGGTGCCACAACACTGCAACCCCTCACAGATACTCTAGTTGTAACGCAGAAACGAGCCCTGCTGCAAAGTATTGCATCAAAAATTGTAATTGCACGCCCCTGTTAAACAGGGGCTGAAAAATTGTGCCTTAGGCACTGGTGGTGGCGCCCAGAACCAAAAGTGTTCTTACAAGCTATCAGCGTGATGATTGAGGAGGAAGAGGATAATTTCTCAGGGATAGTCACTCAGCATCAGTATAGACAGTCTTTGAAGGGATCTGAGATTTCAAAAAAAATTATTCGGTTACATCAGCATCAGGTGCTTGGTAGCTGGTGGTGATCCAAGACTGATTCATTTTTATGAAGGTCAGTCGATCGACCGAGTCGGTGGACAGACGCACCCTGTGATCGGTTACAAAGCCTCCAGCAGCACTGAATGTGTGTTCCGAAAGAACGCTGGATGCAGGACAGGCCAGTAGCTCAATTGCATACTGTGCAAGCTCTGGCCAGTGATCCATCCTCAAGACCCAGTAACCCAGAGGATTTTCGGTGGGAGAGGTGTCCAAGTCAGATCTTGCCCCTAGATATTCCTGCACCATGTAAAACAGACGCTGGCAATGGTTGCTGGAACCGATCATACCTTGGGGCTGCGGACCAAAAAATTGTCTGAACGCATCGGTCAGACGGCCACCTTCTCCACCGCTCCTTCTTTGACTGACCGAAGCCTCAGCAACACATTGTCCAGAAACAGGAGTTTGCAACCTCCCAGTCTCTGGGAACGCGTTGCACAGACCTTTCTACAAGGCCTCCCGAAAATGTTTCATCCTCTGCTCCCTCTGCGATGGCAAGATAAGGTCCGCAACCTTACCCTTGTAACGTGGATCAAGGAGGGTTGCCAGCCAGTATTGGTCCTTCTCCTTGATACCACGAATACGAGGATCCTTACGCAGGCTTTGCAGGATCAGGGAGGCCATGCAGCGTAGGTTTGCTGAGGCATTCGGTCCGGAGTCCTCTGGGTCACTAAGGACGACATGGTCCGCAGCCACCTCCTCCCAGCCACGTACAAGTCCATGTGTTTCTTGGGACTGATCCCTTAAAGACTGCTGCTGATGCTGAGTGCCAGGCTCCACCTCCATACTGACACAATCTTCCTCCTCCTCCTCCTCCTCATCCTCTTCCTGTGTGATCGGCGGGCACGCAGGAACACTGTCTGGATAAAGGGGGCCTTGAGAGCTAAGGAAGTCCTCCTCTTCCTGCCTCTGTTCTGCCTCAAGTGCCCTGTCTATTATTCCATGCAGTGTGTGTTCCAACAGGTGGACAAGGGGGACAGTGTCACTGATGCATGCACTGTCACTGCTCACCATCCTCGTGGCCTCCTCAAATGGTGACAGGACAGTGCATGCATCCCTGATCATGGCCCACTGGCGTGGGGAAAAAAAAACAAGCTCCCCTGACCTAGTCCTGGTGCCATAGTCGCACAGGTACTCATTGATGGCCCTCTGCTGCGTGTGCAGCTGCTGCAGCATGGCCAATGTTGAGTTCCACCTGGTAGGCATGTCACAGATTAGGCGGTTCTTGGGCAGGTTAAACTCCTGTTGGAGATCCGTCAGCCGAGCACTGGCATTATATGACCGGCGGAAATGCACACAGACTTTCCTGGCCTGCCTCAGCACATCCTGTAAGCCCGGGTACCTGCCCAAGAACCGCTGCACCACCAAGTTAAGGACGTGAGCCAAACAGGGCACATGGGTCATTTGTCCCTGTCGGAGGGCAGAGAGGAGGTTGGTACCATTGTCGCAAACCACCATTCCCGCCTTAAGTTGGCGTGGCGTCAACCACCTCTGAACCTGCCCCTGCAGAGCTGACAGAATCTCTGCCTCAGTGTGACTCCTGTCCCCCAAGCACACCAGCTCAAGCACCGCATGGCATCTTTTGGCCTGCGTACTTGCGTAGCCCCTTGAACGGCTATGGAGCACCGCTGGTTCCGAGGACAAAGCACAGGAAGAGGTCATGGAGGAAGAAGAAGAGGAGGGGGTGGAGGAGAGAGGTGTGTCACAATCATTAGCATTTTGGAGGCGTGGTGGCGGAACAACCTCCAACACTACTGCACCTTGTCCTGCATCCTTCCCAGCTGCCAGCAGAGTCACCCAATGTGCGGTGAAACTTAGGTAACGTCCCTGTCCATGCCTGCTGGACCATGAGTCAGCGGTAATATGCACCTTACCGCTGACTGCCCTGTCCAGCGAGGCATGGACATTGCCTTCCACATGCCGGTAGAGAGCCGGAATCGCCTTCCGTGAGAAAAAGTGGCGTTTGTGTACCTGCCACTGAGGAACCGCACATTCCACAAACTCACGAAAGGGGGCAGAGTCTACCAACTGAAAAGGCAGCAGTTGAAGTGCTAGCAATTTTGCCAAGCTAGCATTCAACCGCTGCGCATGTGGATGGCTGGGAGCAAACTTCTTTCGGCGGTGCAGCAGGTGGGGCAGGGAAATTTGCCTGGTACAATCTGACGTTGGTGTACCAAAAGCAGATTGCCCACAAGTACTTGGCTGTGATACACCTAATTCTACACCTTCATTCCTCTCAGTGCAGGTCTCAGAGAGGACTGAAGGTATAGTGGGGTTGGAGATCTCAGCTGATGAGGAGCAAGGAGAGGTCCTCTTTGTTCTTTGGTGTGGGTCTTTTAGATACGCTTGCCAACGAACTGCATGGCAGGTCAACATATGTCTGGTCAAGCATGTGGTACCCAACCGGGAGATGTTTTGGCCAAGCGAGATACGCTTGAGACATATGTTGCAAATAGCAGCGGTGCGATCTGATGCACTCGTCTCAAAACAGGCCCACACCAAAGAACTTTTTAAATAACGCGCAGAGACTGCAGCGCCCTGCACATGTGGAGCTTTGGGGTGTGATGCAGTCAATGTGCTGCCCTTAGGCTGGCCCCTGGAGGGCATCCTGCCTCGTTGGTGATGTGCCGCCTCCTCCTCCTCCTCCTCTTCCTCTCTCCTATCAGGCACCCACGTTGAGTCAGTGACCTCATCATCCCCTCCCTCCTCATCACTGGAGCAAACCTGGCAGTATGCTGCAGCAGGGGGATCATGACTGCCAGATTGCTGTCCTTCTTGGGCACCCCCTCTGTCCGTGCTCATGTTACTGCCTTCATTGAGCTCAGTATCATCATCAAAGCCTTCCAAACGCTGGGCATCCTCCTGGAGCATGTACCCAACACTGTGGTCAAACAGTTCGAGGGACTCCTCAGGAGGACATGGTGGGGCTAGGGAAGGAGTCACTGATGACATTGAGCTGAGGGAAGAGGCCGCTGCTTTGCCAGACAAAGTACCCTGGGCATGGGTGAGAGAGGATGAGGAGGATGAGGACGGCTTGGTCATCCACTCGACCAAGTCTTCCGCATGTTGGGGCTCAACGCGGCCAGCTTCCGAAAAAAAGGCCAAGCGTTTCCCACGGCCACGTGCTGATGAGGATGCACCGTCTCCACGACCAGCACTGGACACAGAGCCTGCTTGCCCTCTCTTATTGGCTTGTTACTGTCTGCCCCTCCTTCTTGGCCTTCCAGACATACTAATGGCCTGTAGCTGCGCTAAGCTGGGATATATATATATATATATATATATATATATATATATATATGTACTGATACTGCAGCTAGCAAAATCAACTGCCTGCCTGTAGTATGAGAACACCACCAACCTTCTACAGGTACAACCTTCACAGCTGAACACTGTGCAGAGCTCGCAAAGAACTAACTTGTAGCTTTTTTAGCTGCCTGCGGTAGTGATAGGATCAGGAAAACACCACCAACCTTCTACAGGTAGCTTTAAGTGAACACTGTGCAGAGCTTGCAAAAAAATAACTAGTAGGTTTAGCTGAACACTGTGAGGTGGACGCACCACACTAACTTGTAGTTTTAGCTGAACACTGTGAGCAGGACGCACTGAACTAACTTGTAGCTTTAGATGAACACTGTGCAGAGGTCTCACTACACTAACTTGTAGGTTTAGCTGAACACTGTGAGCAGGACACACAGCACTAACTTGTAGTTTTAGCTGAACACTGTGAGTAGGATGCACCGCACTAACTTGTAGGTTTAGCTGAACACTGTGAGGTGGATGCATCACACTAACTTGTAGTTTTAGCTGAACACTGTAAGCAGGATGCACCCCACTAACTTGTAGGTTTAGCTGAACACTGTGAGCAGGACGCACTGCACTAACTGTAAATAGTCTAGCTGCCTGACTGTGGTACTAATAGGATCAAAAGAACACCAGCAATTTTCTTCAGGTAGCTGTAAATACTGTAACAAGACAAGCCTGCCTGTCAGTAAGAAGATAACAGGAACGGATCTAGCTGAACACTGTGAGCAGGACGCACCCCACTAACTTGTAGTTTTAGCTGAACACTGTGAGCAGGACGCACTGCACTAACTGTAAATAGTCTAGCTGCCTGACTGTGGTACTAATAGGATCAAAAGAACACCAGCAATTTTCTTCAGGTAGCTGTAAATACTGTAACAAGACAAGCCTGCCTGTCAGTAAGAAGATAACAGGAACGGATCTAGCTGAACACTGTGAGCAGGACGCACTGCACTAACTTGTAGCTTTAGATGAACACTGTGCAGAGGTCTCACTACACTAACTTGTAGGTTTAGCTGAACACTGTGAGCAGGACGCACAGCACTAACTTGTAGTTTTAGCTGAACACTGTGAGCAGGACGCACCGCACTAACTTGTAGGTTTAGCTGAACACTGTGAGGTGGACGCACCGCACTAACTTGTAGTTTTAGCTGAACACTGTGAGCAGGACGCACCACACTAACTTGTAGGTTTAGCTGAACACTGTGAGGTGGATGCACCACACTAACTTGTAGGTTTAGTTGAACACTGTGAGCAGGACACACCCCACTAACTTGTAGGTTTAGCTGAACACTGTGAGCAGGACACACCCCACTAACTTGTAGGTTTAGCTAAACACTGTGAGCAAGACGCACCCCATTAACTTGCAGTTTTAGCTGAACACTGTGAGCAGGACGCACTGCACTAACTGTAAATAGTCTAGCTGCCTGACTGTGCTACTAATAGGATCAAAAGAACACCAGTAATTTTCTTCAGGTAGCTGTATATACTGTAACAAGACAAGCCTGCCTGTCAGTAAGAAGATAACAGGAATGGATCTAGCTTAACACTGTGAGCAGGACGCACTGCACTAACTGTAAATAGTCTTGCTGCCTGACTGTGGTACTAATAGGATCAAAAGAACACCAGTAATTTTCTTCAGGTAGCTGTATATACTGTAACAAGACAAGCCTGCCTGTCAGTAAGAAGATAACAGGAACGGATCTAGCTGAACACTGTGAGCAGGACGCACTGCACTAACTGTAAATAGTCTAGCTGCCTGACTGTGGTACTAATAGGATCAAAAGAACACCAGTAATTTTCTTCAGGTAGCTGTATATACTGTAACAAGACAAGCCTGCCTGTCAGTAAGAAGATAACAGGAACGGATCTAGCTGAACACTGTGAGCAGGACGCACTGCACTAACTGTAAATAGTCTAGCTGCCTGACTGTGGTACTAATAGGATCAAAAGAACACCAGTAATTTTCTTCAGGTAGCTCTATATACTGTAACAAGACAAGCCTGCCTGTCAGTAAGAAGATAACAGGAACGGATCTAGCTGAACACTGTGAGCAGAACGCACTGCACTAACTGTAAATAGTCTAGCTGCCTGACTGTGGTACTAATAGGATCAAAAGAACACCAGCAATTTTCTTCAGGTAGCTGTAAATACTGTAACAAGACAAGCCTGCCTGTCAGTTGGAAGATAACAGGAACTGATCTAGCTAAACTAAATACAGTGTATATATATATATATATATGCAACACCTGGGATGCATATGACTGACTGTTCTGCCTAATCTATCTAACTCAAATCAAATTTAGAATTAGGGTTACGGAAGATTACGGAATTAGGGTAGGGGCGGTATTATTACTATATTGATCCATCTAAGTTTATTATTCTTCTCGACAAATGATATAGTCTTAGTTTTCCATATATAGTTAGCCGTATATTCTGAAGTTCATATTCCCTCTGAACACCTAACTATATGAGATATTTTTAATAGAAAAAAGAAAAAAAAAAATTTAATTAATTTTTATTTTTATATCAATATCTTTATATAAAATTTTTTTTATTTTTACTGCTATGCATATCTATTCAGGGATGGGGTTTATTTTATGTATTGTATTAAAATTTATTCTAAAAATAGGGATTTTTTTAGACCTTCTTTGAGGGGGTTTGTAATACCCCATGGAGGATCGGTACTGAGAATTATTGATTTCCTGGTATCTTGATATGTCACTTGGTGACACTATTTAGGATTCGCTGGGATTGTTCATATTATTAATTACTGCGTATTAATTTTAAAATGTTATATTCTTTTATTTCAACTTTGATTATGGCAATATATATTTATATTAGAACATTAATAAATTTAGGCTTTTTAAATTTATTATGAGGTGCGGTATGGTGGCCTCTGGGATGCACAGCTCTATCCTTTATTAATTATTATTCAGTTTATTTACATATATTACATTCCTTAATTATGGCATTAATGCCAGGTAAAAGTAATTTTTTCTTATGTTGATGTGAATATTTCACAGTGTTATAGGCTGCTGATTAATCCAATTCTCTTTAAACCGCCTGGTGTTCATTAACACAGCCTACTAATGGAACTGTCGACGGACCTAGGCAAAATGGCCGCCGACACAGCTCCACAGATTGCTGGATAATCTGTTACTGTAGCCCATTACTAGAGCCGTCTGCGGACCTAGGCAAAATGTCCGCCGTCACAGCTCCATAGGTGGCTGGATAGTTCACCATTGTCATTCGCTGAACACAGGTGTAGTCCAACACTAGAGCTGTCGGCGGTCCTAGGCAAAATGGCCGCTGTCAGCATATATAATACACTCAGAACGCCCGTCCAATGATATCCCCCAGAGGAAGGCACGTGATCCCTGTGCCGAATACGCGTCGGGGAGGGGTAGGACGGAGCTGTCAGCAGAGGAGGAGGTGATACACACCACACCGCACGCCATACAAGCTTTTGATCATACTGTTTACTTTGGATAGTTTGGTGCACTTACGCACTAGTATATTGTGAGTACCCTCCTGCAGGAGTTTTTATATTTAATAAATCTTTTACTATATCACACCATGGAGCTTTTCCTTTCTCTTATATGAACGCCATTGTTGTTACTGGAGAGGATTGGAGTTCACACCAGCTAACTGTGTATGAGCCTAGGAGTGGCTCCAATGCGTGTTCAGACACTGTTTAACTACCGTGTCACACGCTTAGAGGTGAGCGCAAGCACGATTGGGTGATCACGGGAGAGCACCAACAGCATGTTTTATTGTGGACACCGTTAAAGAGAAGCATTATAGACACTCATTTTATGGACACTATATACTTGCACTTTATGTTTTGATACTTATCAGTTGATTATATCATTGTAGACACTTGATTGTCACAGGTGGAGCACTTTGATTTTTACGTCCACAGAGATATATGTATGCATGTCGATTTGCTTATATATGAAGCACGTTTGTTGTTTTTTCTACATTAGGATTGCACTTATTTTATATTTTTCATCAGCATAATTTGGTTTGGTTTATCATAGGAGTGTTATTTTTGCACAATTCAAATTTATTTTTAGCGCAGACACATTATTATTTTTTATTGCAGTTTACATACTCGGAATGAAACGTGGTTAGTGTTTGCTGCTTAAACAAAGTTATCACATACTATAGAGGCATTAATCCACTTGTGGCTCGCAAGAACCCTACATAATTTATTCAAATCAAATGACACTGTCTCTCTGTCTATCTCTTTTAACGCCGGAACACACACTACGCAGGTGGCCTTATATAGTGTGGGGCGTGTACTAAATCCCCTGAGCCATAATTACGGCTCTCTGTTCAGACGGCGCTGTGATTGGCCAAGCATGCGGGTCATAGTGCATGCTTGGCCAATCATCAGCCAGCAATGTACTGCGATGCCGCAGTGAATTATGGGCCGTGATGCGCCACACGAATTTGGCGCAAACGGCTCATATCGTTCGCAATTCGGCGAACGGGCGAACAGACGATGTTCGAGTCGAACATGGGTTCGACTCGAACATGAAGCTCATCCCTAGTAAGCAGCCTTACACCCTTCCCCCTTTTTTCTCTTTGTAATATATATATATATATATATATTGCTGAATTGTACAATATGTATATATTTTGAACATATCATCTGATTATATTGTCATTGATCTTGTGTCTATTAAATCACAGCTGTTTTTCCTGATGAAGTGGCCTAGTCTGCAAAACTAGTTTAAACACTGTCCATGACTAGGGATGAGCCGAACACCCCCCAGTTCAGTTCGCAGCAAAACATGCGGACAGGCAAAAAATTTGTTCGAACACGCGAACACTGTTAAAGTCTATGGGACGCAAACGTGAAAAATCAAAAGTGATAATTTTAAGGGTTAATATGCAAGTTATTTTCATAAAAAGTCTTTGGGGACCTGGGTCCTGCCCCAGGGGACATGTATCAATGCAAAAAAAAGTTTTAAAAATGGCCATTTTTTCGGGAGCAGGGATTTTAATAATGCTTAACGTGAAACAATAAAAGTGAAATATTCCTTAAAATTTCGCACCTGGGGGGTGTCTATAGTATGCCTGTAAAGTGGCACATTTTTCCCGTGTTTAGAACAGTCCCTGCACAAAATGACATTTCTAAAGGAAAATAAGTCATTTAAAACTACTAGTGTCTATAATGAATTGTCGGGTCTCGGCAATACAGATAAAAGTAATTGAGAAAAATGCCATGGGATCCCCCCAGTCCATTACCAGGCCCTTCAGGTCTGGTTTGGATATTACGTTTTTTTTTTTAAATGGCGTGGGGGTCCCCCCAAAAATCCATATCAGACCCTTATCTGAGCACGCAACCACCTGGCAGGCCACAGGAAAAGAAGGGGGATGAGAGAGCGCCCCCCCTCCTGAACCAGAAGCACCCTCCCCATGCTGAGGACATGTGGCCTGGTACAGTTCAGGAGGGGGCGCTCTCTCATCCCCATCCCCATTTTTCATTTTGACGCAGGGTTCCCCTTAAAATCCATACCAGACCCTGAAGGGTCTGGTATGGATTTTGAGGGGGACCCTATGCCATTTAAAAAAAAAAAATGGCGCAGGGTTCCCCTTAATATCTATACCAGACCTGGAGGGCCTGGTATGGAATTTGGGGGACCCCATGCAATTTTTTTTAAAATTTTGGTTCGAGGTTACCCTTAATATTTATACCAGACCCAAAGGGCCTGGTAATGGACTGAGGGGATCCCATGCCATTTTTTTCAATGACTTTTATCTGTATTGCCGAGACCCGACAATTCATTATAGCCACTAGTAGTTTTAAATTACTTTTTTTCCTTTAGAAATGTCATTTCTCGCAGGGACTGTTCTAAACAAGGGAAAAATGTGCCACTTTACAAGCATACTATAGACACCCCCAGGTACGAAATTTAAAGGAATATTTCACTGTTATTGTTTCACTTTAAGCATTATTAAAATCACTGCTACCGAAAAAATGGCCATTTTTAAAACTTTTTTTGCATTGATACATGTCCCCTGGAGAAGGACCCAGGTCCCCAAACACTTTTTATGATAATACCATGCATATAACCCTTTAAAATTAGCACTTTTGATTTCTCCCATAGACTTTTAAAGGGCTTTCAAATTTGCCGTGAACATACCAAATTGTTCGCTATTCGGTGAACAGGCGAACACCTGATGTTCGAGTCGAATTTACGTTCGACTCGAACATTGGGCTCATCCCTATCCATGACCAAGTCACCTACTACTGACTCTCTATGTCATGTATTATGTATTAATAAACTTTTCTACATTTTATATGAGTGTTTATATACTCCATTGTACAGTATCTCTTTTTGCATTGTACTGAGATAGTCCACTTGCTTCCCTCGCTTTCTTTGATGAGCCTTGGTTGGGGACCAGGCTTCCAAACTCCTTATGTCTAAAAAGACATATTGCTCTTCCCACCGTGAATAGGTTGGTGCTGCACAAAGCATAGTGCTTTGTGCAGTGTCAGTTAGCCCTTTCCATCTTGTACAATACCTGGTTCATCCTGGGTTCCCTTGTGTGTGCTGATCACGCTTATGATGGCTGCTAAACCATGATAGTTTGGTCAGATTACATGCTTCCATCATCCTGCTCTCTCCTCGGTGTCTCTGCATCTCCCTCATTCCCCCTCCTTCTCTCCCTGTCATTCCTGTAGATTGTGTGTGAACTTTGAAGCTGATCTCCTCCCTACCCCCCCCCCCCTCCTGCTTAAGTAATATTATTCTCTGCAGCTGCTCCAATGCTTGTAAAGAAACATCTATTAATTACTTTGATCATCTGTGTTTTAAGTCCATGTTTAGTAGAGTTTGTGTGCTCTCTTAAAATATAATGCTACATACCTTCTTTGCACAATGTTGCTGTGCAGTCACGTGTCCTCCCTCTCCCATCTTGCATACATCAGAAAGGGATCTCAGCCCCTACCACTGTAGTCTCTTTGGGAAGGGAAGCTAAATGGAGGACACATGACTGCACAACAAATGGCCATTTTTTCGGGAGCAGTGATTTTAATAATGCTTAAAGTGAAACAATAAACGTGAAATATTCCTTTAAATTTCGTACCTGGGGGGTGTCTATAGTATGCCTGTAAAGTGGCACATTTTTCCCGTGTTTAGAACAGTCCCTGCACAAAATGACATTTCTAAAGGAAAATAAGTCATTTAAAACTACTAGTGTCTATAATGAATTGTCGGGTCTCGGCAATACAGATAAAAGTAATTGAAAAAAATGGCATGGGATCCCCCCAGTCCATTACCAGGCCCTTTGGGTCTGGTTTGGATATTAAGTTTTTTTTTTAAATGGCGTGGGGGTCCCCCCAAAAATCCATATCAGACCCTTATCTGAGCACGCAACCTGGCAGGCCACAGGAAAAGAAGGGGGATGAGAGAGCGCCCCCCTCCTGAACCAGAAGCACCCTCCCCATGCTGAGGACATGTGGCCTGGTACAGTTCAGGAGGGGGGCACTCTCTCATCCCCATCCCCATTTTTCATTTTGGCGCGGGGTTCCCCTTAAAATCCATACCAGACCTGAAGGGTCTGGTATGGATTTTGAGGGGGACCCTATGTCATTTTTTTTTTTAATTGGCGCAGGGTTCCCCTTAATATCTATACCAGACCTGGGGGGCCCGGTATGGAATTTGGGGGACCCCCATGCAATTTTTTTTTTAATTTTGGTTTGAGGTTACCCTTAATATTCATACCAGACCCAAAGGGCCTGGTAATGGACTGGGGGGATCCCATGCCATTTTTTTCAATGACTTTTATCTGTATTGCCGAGACCCGACAATTCATTATAGCCACTAGTAGTTTTAAATTACTTTTTTTCCTTTAGAAATGTAATTTCTTGCAGGGACTGTTCTAAACAAGGGAAAAATGCGCCACTTTACAGGCATACTATAGACACCCCCCAGGTACGAAATTTAAAGGAATATTTCACTGTTATTGTTTCACTTTAAGCATTATTAAAATCACTGCTCCCGAAAAAATGGCCATTTTTAAAACTTTTTTTGCATTGATACATGTCCCCTGGAGAAGGACCCAGGTCCCCAAACACTTTTTATGATAATACCATGCATATAAGCCTTTAAAATTAGCACTTTTGATTTCTCCCATAGACTTTTAAAGGGCTTTCAAATTTGCCGCGAACATCCCAAATTGTTCGCTATTCGGTGAACAGGCGAACACCTGATGTTCGAGTCGAATTTACGTTCGACTCGAACATTGGGCTCATCCCTATCCATGACCAAGTCACCTACTACTGACTCTCTATGTCATGTATTATGTATTAATAAACTTTTCTACATTTTATATGAGTGTTTATATACTCCATTGTACAGTATCTCTTTTTGCATTGTACTGAGATAGTCCACTTGCTTCCCTCACTTTCTTTGATGAGTCTTGGTTGGGGACCAGGCTTCCAAACCCCTTATGTCTAAAAAGACATAGTGCTCTTCCCACCAGCCCGTGAATAGGTTGGTGCTGCACAAAGCATAGTGCTTTGTGCAGTGTCAGTTAGCCCTTTCCATCTTGTACAATACCTGGTTCATCCTGGGTTCCCTTGTGTGTGCTGATCACGCTTATGATGGATGCTAAACCATGATAGTTTGGTCAGATTACATGCTTCCATCATCCTGCTCTCTCCTCGGTGTCTCTGCATCTCCCTCATTCCCCCTCCTTCTCTCCCTGTCATTCCTGTAGATTGTGTGTGAACTTTGAAGCTGATCTCCTCCCTACCCCTCCCCCCCCTCCTGCTTAAGTAATATTATTCTCTGCAGCTGCTCCAATGCTTGTAAAGAAACATCTATTAATTACTTTGATCATCTGTGTTTTAAGTCCATGTTTAGTAGAGTTTGTGTGCTCTCTTAAAATATAATGCTACATACCTTCTTTGCACAATGTTGCTGTGCAGTCACGTGTCCTCCCTCTCCCATCTTGCATACATCAGAAAGGGATCTCAGCCCCTACCACTGTAGTCTCTTTGGGAAGGGAAGCTAAATGGAGGACACATGACTGCACAACAAATGACCATTTTTTTCGGGAGGAGTGATTTTAATAATGCTTAAAGTGAAACAATAAAAGTGAAATATTACTTTAAATTTCGTACCTGGGGGGTGTCTATAGTATGCCTGTAAAGTGGCACATTTTTCCCGTGTTTAGAACAGTCCCTGCACAAAATGACATTTCTAAAGGAAAATAAGTCATTTAAAACTACTAGTGTCTATAATGAATTGTCGGGTCTCGGCAATACAGATAAAAGTAATTGAAAAAAATGGCATGGGATCCCCCCAGTCCATTACCAGGCCCTTCAGGTCTGGTTTGGATATTAAGTTTTTTTTAAAATGGCGTGGGGGTCCCCCCAAAAATCCATATCAGACCCTTATCTGAGCACGCAACCTGGCAGGCCACAGGAAAAGAAGGGGGATGAGAGAGCGCCCCCCCTCCTGAACCAGAAGCACCTTCCCCATGCTGAGGACATGTGGCCTGGTACAGTTCAGGAGGGGGGCACTCTCTCATCCCCATCCCCATTTTTCATTTTGGCGCGGGGTTCCCCTTAAAATCCATACCAGACCTGAAGGGTCTGGTATGGATTTTGAGGGGGACCCTATGCCATTTTTTTTTTAAAAAATTGGCGCAGGGTTCCCCTTAATATCTATACCAGACCTGGAGGGCCTGGTATGGAATTTGGGGGACCCCCATGCAATTTTTTTTTAAATTTTGGTTTGAGGTTACCCTTAATATTCATACCAGACCCAAAGGGCCTGGTAATGGACTGGAGGGATCCCATGCCATTTTTTTCAATGACTTTTATCTGTATTGCCGAGACCCGACAATTTATTATAGCCACTAGTAGTTTTAAATTACTTTTTTTCCTTTAGAAATGTCATTTCATGCAGGGGCTGTTCTAAACAAGGGAAAAATGCGCCACTTTACAGGCATACTATAGACACCCCCCAGGTATGAAATTTAAAGGAATATTTCACTGTTATTGTTTCACTTTAAGCATTATTAAAATCACTGCTCCCGAAAAAATGGCCATTTTTAAAACTTTTTTTGCATTGATACATGTCCCCTGGAGAAGGACCCAGGTCCCCAAACACTTTTTATGATAATACCATGCATATAACCCTTTAAAATTAGCACTTTTGATTTCTCCCATAGACTTTTAAAGGGCTTTCAAATTTGCCGCGAACATCCCAAATTGTTCACTATTCGGTGAACAGGCGAACACCTGATGTTCGAGTCGAACTTACGTTCGACTCGAACATTGGGCTCATCCCTATCCATGACCAAGTCACCTACTACTGACTCTCTATGTCATGTATTATGTATTAATAAACTTTTCTACATTTTATATGAGTGTTTATATACTCCATTGTACAGTATCTCTTTTTGCATTGTACTGAGATAGTCCACTTGCCTCCCTCGCTTTCTTTGATGAGCCTTGGTTGGGGACCAGGCTTCCAAACCCCTTATGTCTAAAAAGACATAGTGCTCTTCCCACCAGCCCGTGAATAGGTTGGTGCTGCACAAAGCATAGTGCTTTGTGCAGTGTCAGTTAGCCCTTTCCATCTTGTACAATACCTGGTTCATCCTGGGTTCCCTTGTGTGTGCTGATCACGCTTATGATGGCAGCTAAACCATGATAGTTTGGTCAGATTACATGCTTCCATCATCCTGCTCTCTCCTCGGTGTCTCTGCATCTCCCTCATTCCCCCTTCTTCTCTCCCTGTCATTCCTGTAGATTGTGTGCGAACTTTGAAGCTGATCTCCTCCCTACCCCTCCCCGCCCCCCCCTCCTGCTTAAGTAATATTATTCTCTGCAGCTGCTCCAGTGCTTGTAAAGAAACATCTATTAATTACTTTGATCATCTGTGTTTTAAGTCCATGTTTAGTAGAGTTTGTGTGCTCTCTTAAAATATAATGCTACATACCTTCTTTGCACAATGTTGCTGTGCAGTCACGTGTCCTCCCTCTCCCATCTTGCATACATCAGAAAGGGATCTCAGCCCCTACCACTGTAGTCTCTTTGGGAAGGGAAGCTAAATGGAGGACACATGACTGCACAACAGCACTGTGCAAAGAAGGTGTTTAGCATTATAATTTTAAGAAAACACACTGTACTAAACATGGACCTAAAAGAGAGATGATCAAAGTAATTAATAGATGTGACTTTACAACCACTTTTAGTCCTCTTGGCATCTGTTCTTTTAAATAGTCACATATTCCTTTAAATAGTCACATCTTTTTGCTTAAACATATTTGTAATCTCCAAAATGTCTGTGCATATTTCTTTATTGTCCATTCTCATGTTTGACAACTCTTATTAAGGCTTTCATTGCTTTTATGCCATTATCCACTGATCTCTCTTTCTGCCTTCCTCCTGTGTGTGACAAGGTGGATAGTAGACAGAACTCACCTCACCTGATGTTTCATTTCCTAGTGGTAGGCAGCAATCCCAGTGTGTCATTGCTAGGAATAGAGAGTGGGCATAAAGAGTTGTCTCTTGGCAGGCTAATGCAATCTTTTTTCCCTGCTGTCCTACCATCAGGAAAAAAAACATCAGCTTCTGTGGCTTTTTCATCAAATTGGGTTGTGGCTGTGGATAGATTGCTAATAAGCTCAATCAGGGTGGATCTCTAGGTTAAATGCCCCCCCCCCCCCATTATGGGCAATGATGTAATAGGGAATTCTCTATGATCTCATTGCCATCCCTAGAGTTCTTTGGGCAGAAAACATGGACACAGAAAACTACCTTCCAAAAAGGCTAACTGTGTTCCTTACAGTATGATATTAATTGTGACCAAATTTTCTTGACAAAGAACCCAGAAGAAAGCTTTAAACAATGACATATGCTGATGCATCCAATTGTGTAACAAATTAAAAAAAGAACAAAAGTTAAATAGATGTACTAAACTTTAGAGTAAAAAAATTCATAAACAAGTAAAAAATGGGCTTTAAGAATTACAAAATGGAAGTTTATTCACTGCATTTCCGAGTCACAAGAAATATAATAAGGGATGCAAGAGTAATCAGGGCAGCCAAAATGGACTACAAAAATATTACTACAATAGAAAAACCTGAACAAATTGTACAACTATATCAGTTAGGAAAAAAAAGGAAAGGCAGAACACAAAGATCCATTAAACTAAAATTATGAGAAGGTGGGCACAAAAAACAGTAAAGGCAGATATACTGAATATATATTTCTCAATGGTATATACTAGAGAAAAATACAGGTTCAATAGATAGAATGAAAATGTTAATACCAATATATGGGCTGACAGAAATCTGGGTTAAAAAGAGACTAAGAAAACTAAATGAAAACAAATCGCCAGGACCAGATGGCTTACACCTGCATGTACTCCGAGAGCTTAGATCTGTCATAGCCAAGCTGCTATTTCTAATTTTTAAAAATCTTAGTGATTAGAACCAGATGATTGGTATAGAGCAAATGTGGCAGCAATATATATATATATATATATATATATATATATATATATATATATATATATATATATATATATATATATATATATATATAGACACAGTGGGGAAGGAAGACCCCCTTAAATTTTTCACTCTTTGTTATATTGCAGCCATTTGCTAAAATCATTTAAGTTCATTTTTTTCCTCATAAATGTACACACAGCACCCCATATTGACAGAAAAACACAGAATTGTTGACATTTTTGCATATTTATTAAAAAAGAAAAACTGAAATATCACATGGTCCTAAGTATTCAGACCCTTTGCTCAGTATTTATTAGAAGCACCCTTTTGATCTAATACAGCCATGAGTATTTTTGCGAAAGATGCAACAAGTTTTTCACACCTGGATTTGGGGATCCTCTGCCATTCCTCCTTGCAGAACCTCTCCAGTTTTGTCAGGTTAGATGGTAAGCGTTGGTGGACAGCAATTTTTAAGGCTCTGCAGATATGCTCAATTGGGTTTAAGTCAGGGCTCTGGCTGGGCCATTCAAGAACAGCCCCGGAGTCGTTGTGAAGCCACTCCTTCGTTATTTTAGCTGTGTGCTTAGGGTCATTGTCTTGTTGGAAGGTAAACCTTAGACCCAGTCTGAGGTCCTGAGCACTCTGGAGAAGGTTTTTGTCCAGGATATCCATGTACTTGGCCGCATTCATCTTTCCCTCGATTGCAACTAGTCGTCCTGTCCCTGCAGCTGAAAAACACCCCCACAGCATGATGCTGCCACCACCATGCTTCACTGTTGGGACTGTATTGGACAGGTGATGAGCAGTACCTGGTTTTCTTCACACATACCACTTAGAATTAAGGCTAAAAGTTCTGTCTTGGTCTCATCAGACCAAAGAATCTTATTTATCACCATCTTGGAGTCCTTCAGGTGTTTTTTTAGCAAACTCCATGTGGGCTTTCATGTGTCTTGCACTGAGGAGAGGCCTCCGTTGGGCCACTCTGCCATAAAGCCCTGACTTGTGGAGGGCAGCAGTAATGGTTGACTTTCTAAAACTTTCTCCCATCTCCCGACTGCATCTCTGGAGCTCAGCCACAGTGATCTTTGGGTTCTTCTTTACCTCTCTCACCAAGGCTCTTCTCCCCCAATAGATCAGTTTGTCTGGATGGCCAGCTATAGGAAGGGTTCTGGTCGTCCAAAATGTCTTCCATTTAAGGATTATGGAGGCCACTGTGCTCCTAGGAACCTTAAGTGAAGCAGAAATTTTTTGTTACCTTGGCCAGATCTGTGCCTTGCCACAATTCTGTCTCTGAGCTCTTCAGGCAGTTCCTTTGACCTCATGATTCTCATTTTCTCTGACATGCACTGTGAGCTGTAAGGTCTTATAAAGACAGGTGTGTGGCTTTCCTAAGCAAGTCCAATCATTATAATCAAACACAGCTGGACTCAAATGAAGGTGTAGAACCATGTCAAGGATGATCAGAAGAAATGGACAGCACCTGAGTTAAATATATGAGTGTCACGGCAAAGGGTCTGAATACCTAGGACCATGTTATATTTCAGTTTTTCTTTTTTAATAAATCTGCAAAAATGTCAACAATTCTGTGTTTTTCTGTCAATATGGGGTGCTGTGTGTACAATAATGTGGAAAAAAATGAACTTAAATGATTTTAGCAAATGGCTGCAATATAACAAAGAGTGAAAAATTTAAGGGGGTCTGAATACTTTCCGTCCCCACTGTATATATAAGTGAAGTCTATCAGGAAACTATAAACTACTCAGGCTAACATCAACATCAAAGTATTTGAGGGATTGGTTATGAATTATATTCCAAAATTTGTCTGAGGTAATGGTATCATAAGTAATAACCAGTATGTATTTTTGAAGGACCATTCTTATCAAACCAACCTGTTAATGTTCTTTGAGCAAAGGGGCCAGTGGATGTAGTTTATTTGGATTTTGCTAAAGCATTCTATCAGCTTGAATGAAAATGTATGCAAATGAATTGAAAACTGCTTACAGGAACATATCAAGAGACTGGTGATAAAAAGCTCTTTCTTTAAATGGTCAAAGATTGTGACGGGTGTGCTCCAGGGCTATCTCCTAGGGCTGACACTGTTTAACATGTTTGTAAAACATATTTTTTTAGAGGCGTTGTGAGTCTTTGAAGACAACATTTTTTTCCAATAAGTTTTTGAAAAATGCATAAAGAAAATTAAAATGTAATTAATAAGAATAAAATATTTGTAACACACACCATGGGTCTACTTAGAATTACACCCCAAAACACATTCTGCTACTCATTCTAAGTATGAGGATACCACATGCGTGAGACTTTTTCAGACCCTAGATACATATATATAATTTCCTGACTACCTTTCACATTTTTGGAGGCTCTGGAGCAGCGGGAAAGTAGAGGCACCAACAAATTGATCACATTTTGGAAAACTGACACCATAAGATATTTTTAAGAGGCACGGAAAGTGTTTTCAAGAAATACATTTTCTGCCACAAGCTTTTGAAAATTGCAGAAAGAAAATTAATTTTTTTTTTAGATGAAGTTGACAGTTTATTAAATCTGAGTTCCGCTTAAGAAAAAAAATTAAAAGTCAGCAGCTACAAATATTGCAGCTGCTGACTTTTAATAATCGGACACTTACCTGTCCCAGGGTCCAGCGATGCGGGGGAATGAAGCCCCGCTTGTCTCCCCCTCTCCTCAGCGGCGCCGGCATTGTAACTGTGGGCACCCGTCTGTGGCTTCACAGGCGGGCACCCACTGTGCATGCGCGAGCCACGCGCCGTGACTGGCCACGCAATTATCTGGGACCTTTCACATGTCCCAGATGATTGCTTAGAGGGAGGGGGGAGAGCTGATCTCCCTTCCTGCACCGAGGGAAGTGACATCAGGAGCCCAGGCACCGAAGGAGGGACCCCCTAGCAACAGACATTAAAGAGGTGAGTAAAAAAAAAATTTTCTCCAAATGTTTTTTTTTTTTTTTCATGCACATTAATGATTTTTTTTTGTGTGGAACTCCACTTTAAGATCAAAAGATCAGTCCAAGTGGCAGGCAGAAATATGGTTGATTAACAGGCCAGGGTCAGTCCAGGTGGCAGGCAGAAACATGGTCGATAAACAGGCCAGGGTCAGTCCAGACAGCAGTCAGAAATATGGTTAATCAACAGGCTAGGGTCAGTTCAGATGGCAGTTAGAGACATGGTCAGTATGCAGGCAAAGGATCAGTCCAGACAGCATACAGAAATGTCGGTAATAAATACGCCAGGGTCCATTCAGGCAGCATGCAAAGGCTTGGCTTGGTCGGTCCAGGTAACAGGTAGGGATGAGCTTCGAGTTCGAGTCGAACTCATGTTCGACTCGAACATTGGCTGTTCGCAAGTTCGCCGAACAGCGAACAATTTGGGGTGTTCGCGGCAAATTCGAATGCCGCGGAACACCCTTTAAAAGTCTATGGGAGAAATCAAAAGTGCTCATTTTAAAGGCTTATATGCAAGTTATTGTCATAAAAAGTGTTTGGGGACCTGGGTCCTGCCCCAGGGGACATGGATCAATGCAAAAAAAAGTTTTAAAAACGGCCGTTTTTTCAGGAGCAGTGATTTTAATAATGCTTAAAGTCAAACAATAAAATTGTAATATCCCTTTAAATTTCGTACCTGGGGGGTGTCTATAGTATGCCTGTAAAGGGGCGCATGTTTCCTGTGTTTAGAACAGTCTGACAGCAAAATGACATTTCGAAGGAAAAAAAGCCATTTAAAACTACCCGCGGCTATTGCATTGCCGACAATACACATAGAAGTTCATTGATAAAAACGGCATGGGAATTCCCCACAGGGCAACCCCGAACCAAAATTAAAAAAAAAAAAATGACGTGGGAGACCCCCTAAATTCCATACCAGACCCTTCAGGTCTGGTATGGATATTAAGGGGAACCCCGGCCAAAATTAAAAAAAAAAATGACGTGGGGTTCCCCCTATATTCCATACCAGACCCTTCAGGTCTGGTATGGATTTTAAGGGGAACCCCGCGCCAAAAAAAAAAAAAAAACGGCGTGGGGTCCCCCCAAAAATCCATACCAGACCCTTATCTGAGCACGCAACCTGGCAGGCCGCAGGAAAAGAGGGGGGGACGAGAGTGCGGCCCCCCCTCCTGAACTGTACCAGGCCACATGCCCTCAACATTGGGAGGGTGCTTTGGGGTAGCCCCCCAAAACACCTTGTCCCCATGTTGATGAGGACAAGGGCCTCATCCCCACAACCCTGGCCGGTGGTTGTGGGGGTCTGCGGGCGGGGGGCTTATCGGAATCTGGAAGCCCCTTTAACAAGGGGACCCCCAGATCCCGGCCCCCCCCTGTGTGAAATGGTAAGGGGGTACTTACCCCTACCATTTCACTAAAAAACTGTCAAAAATGTTAAAAATGACAAGAGACAGTTTTTGACAATTCCTTTATTTAAATGCTTCTTCTTTCTTCTTTCTTCCTTCATCTTCTTCTGGTTCTTCTGCCTCTTCTGGTTCTTCCTCCGGCGTTCTCGTCCAGCATCTCCTCCACGGCGTCTTCTATCTTCTTCTCCTCGGGCCGCTCCGCACCCATGGCATGAGGGGAGGCTCCCGCTCTTCTCTTCATCTTCTTCTTCATCCTCTCCTCTTCTTTCTTCTTTTCTTCTTCATTTTCTTCTCCGGGCCACTCCACATTCATGCTGGCATGAAGGGAGGCTCCCGCTGTGTGACGGCGTCTCTTCGTCTGACGGCTCTTAAATAACGATGATGTCACAGGGAAGTCCCTGTCAAGTCACCGTGCGTCAGAGGAGGGCGGGGGTCACCGGGTGGCCCCGCCCCCCGTTATTTAAGAGCCGTCAGACAAAGAGACGCCGTCACACAGCGGGAGCCTCCCTTCATGCCAGCATGAATGTGGAGCGGCCCGGAGAAGAAAATGAAGAAGAGAAGAAGAAAGAAGAGGAGAGGATGAAGAAGAAGATGAAGAGAAGAGCGGGAGCCTCCCCTCATGCCATGGGTGCGGAGCGGCCCGAGGAGAAGAAGATAGAAGACGCCGCGGAGGAGATGCTGAACGAGAACGCCGGAGGAAGAACCAGAAGAGCCAGAAGAACCAGAAGAAGATGAAGGAAGAAAGAAGAAAGAAGAAGCATTTAAATAAAGGAATTGTCAAAAACTGTCTCTTGTCATTTTTAACATTTTTGACAGTTTTTTAGTGAAATGGTAGGGGTAAGTACCCCCTTACCATTTCACACAGGGGGGGCCGGGATCTGGGGGTCCCCTTGTTAAAGGGGGCTTCCAGATTCTGATAAGCCCCCCGCCCGCAGACCCCCACAACCACCGGCCAGGGTTGTGGGGATGAGGCCCTTGTCCTCATCAACATGGGGACAAGGTGTTTTGGGGGGCTACCCCAAAGCACCCTCCCAATGTTGAGGGCATGTGGCCTGGTACGGTTCAGGAGGGGGGGCGCACTCTCGTCCCCCCCTCTTTTCCTGTGGCCTGCCAGGTTGCGTGCTCAGATAAGGGTCTGGTATGGATTTTTGGGGGGACCCCACGCCGTTTTTTTATTTTTTTTGGGGCGGGGTTCCCCTTAAAATCCATACCAGACCTGAAGGGTCTGGTATGGAATTTAGGGGGAACCCCACGTCATTTTTTTTTAAATTTTGGCCGGGGTTCCCCTTAATATCCATACCAGACCTGAAGGGCCTGGTATGGAATTTAGGGGGTCTCCCACGTCATTTTTTTTTTTTTTTAATATTGGTTCGGGGTTGCCCTGTGGGGAATTCCCATGCCGTTTTTATCAATGAACTTCTATGTGTATTGTCGGCAATGCAATAGCCGCGGGTAGTTTTAAATGGCTTTTTTTTCCTTCGAAATGTCATTTTGCTGTCAGACTGTTCTAAACACAGGAAACATGCGCCCCTTTACAGGCATACTATAGACACCCCCCAGGTACGAAATTTAAAGGGATATTACACTTTTATTGTTTGACTTTAAGCATTATTAAAATCACTGCTCCTGAAAAAACGGCCGTTTTTAAAACTTTTTTTGCATTGATCCTTGTCCCCTGGGGCAGGACCCAGGTCCCCAAACACTTTTTATGACAATAAATTGCATATAAGCCTTTAAAATTAGCACTTTTAAATATTAATGTTCGTGTCCCATAGACTTTAACGGTGTTCGCGTGTTCGAGCGAACTTTTTTCCTGTTCGCATGTTCTGGTGCGAACCGAACAGGGGGGTGTTCGGCTCATCCATAGTAACAGGCAGTAACATGGCTGAGAAAACAGGCAAAGAGTTGGTATGCAGGACATCAGGTACAGACAGGTAGTCAGATACATGAGAAACTTCTTCAGAATACTTTATTAATACTTTATAGGAACACTTTATTAATTCCAAAGGGAAATTTTCACCATATCTTCACTGAATAACCTAATTGTTTTGCACTGCCAGCAAATGAAAAGTGCAAGTGCATAACAAGAAACACAATACATAATAAAAACTAAAAAAAAAAAAATCATAACCACTTGCCGTCCAGCCGCCGTCATTATACTGCGGCAGGTCGGCACATCCCCGCGAGCTATCGTAGCTATACGTCGGCTACTTTGAGCGGGATAGCAGCCGCACACACGCCGCCAGAGGTGATAAAACTCGCAGATCACCGCCAATACTAGTAAAAAAATAATAATAAAAATGCCATAAATCTATCCCCTATTTTGTAGACACTATAACTTTTGCGCAAACCAATCAATATATGCTTTTTGCGATTTTTTTTTTTAACAAACATATGTAGAAGAATACATATCGGCCTAAACTGAGAAAGAAATTTGCTTTTTTTAAAAAAAAAATGGGGATATTTATTATAGCAAAAAGTACAACATATTGTGTTTTTTTCAAAATTTACGCTTTTTTTTTGTTTATAGCTCAAAAAATAAAAACCGCAGAGATGATCAAATACCACCAAAAGAAAGCTCTATTTGTGGGAAAAAAGGACATCAATTTTGTTAGGGTACAACATTGCACGACCACGCAATTGTCAGTTAAAGCAACGCAGTGCCGTATTGCAAAAAAATGCTCTGGTCATTGAGCAGCCAAATCTTCTGGGGCTGAAGTGGTTAAAGTATCCACAAAAATGAATTTAAGTGTTCAAGAAGGCAACTTAATTAAAAGTCCTGGATAATTAAAAAGTGCTGGGTGCAAAATCCATAAACCGAAGGAAAAATATGTGCAAATACAGCAACCAAAATCTTCTCACAGATATATAGATTCTTCACCACTTGTATGCACCCACAGTCACAAATTGCTTATTGGATGCTCAGACCTCAAAAGGATGTCTGGCTATGCTTTAGGGGAGAGAATCCAAATGGATGGATGGATGGGTGATGGCTTTCCAGTATGCCACACAGAGCTCATCTCACCATTAACAGCAAATCCCCATGTAGCATGCCAGCTCATAATAAGCAAGAGGAAGATTATCTCTCATAGTGTAGTATATAAAACCAGCTTTTATTAAAAAGAGATATCTACTCACATAAAATAAAAGGTGTAACGGGATTTCAAAAAAAGTATTACATGATTAGTGCTTTGATGGGCGTGATGACATCACCACTGTAGCTCTGGCATTTCATCCTATGAGACGTCGTCACTGGGGTTACTCCGTGATGGATTTTTGCACACAGCACCTTTTAATTATCTGTTATTTTTAATTAATTAGCTTTCTTAAAATCTTATATGATTTTCTATGGGTCCTTTATACATTTTTCTTTATCTTCTTTGTTATGCACTTGCATTTTTTTTACTTTTAATTAAGTTGCTTTTTGAACACCGATATGAATTTTGTGGATTTCTCATGAATTTTGTGCTTTTAATATTTATTATGCTTTTTGTTATGCACTTGCACTTTTCATCCTTATTCCGATTAATTACTGTTTGTATTTTATATGTGGATTTTTAGTGAGTGCAGCTGCCTCTGAAAACTTTGACCTTTATATATGTACTTGATACTTTAGGGCAACTGCTTTTGTTTTTTTATATCTTCACTAATATGGTAGTAAGGTATGGTAGTGAAGGAAGCAGTCTTCTAGGAAGAAGCCATGTTGTGATGGACATTGCAGACAATAGTATGTATAGTATAATGAGTGTCATGTCTTATTCCATCTTTGGAGCATACAAAGCATTTTTTGAGGGTATTTTCCTCTTTCAGTAGGTGGAAAAATATCAGAAAAATGTCTATCATGCAGCCTACTGGCTGCATAGGATCAACGGTTTTAAGGTGTAGGACCTCTCTGTTCAATTAAGACTGTTACAATCCCCTCTTAATAGTTTAGGAAGGAACCGGAACTTCCTATGGACATGTGCAGTAGGTGATGTAAGAGTTGTAATTGTCAAATTGGAATGAGTAGATGGACACTTTTTTTATACCAGTGAACAGATTTTCTGGTTACCAGGTAGGGCTTCTACACCTCCCATGTAAATATTGTATTTGTGTACGCAATAAGGTTTTTGGACCAGACAAGGCATTCCCTGAATTCCTACTGAGGCGTCTTGGTGGATGGAAGAAAAGATTTCTGCTTATCCTTCCATTTAAGTGCCTCATTATGCAAACTTGCAAACTTGCTGACTTACCCCTTTTCAGCTTTGTATTGACCAATCTTTACAGAATTTGGTTGCATTGTACCACATGCTACAGTTTGCTGCAGAAAAAAAAGTGTGGAGAAGTGGCTTGCTGGAATCGAAATTGCCACATAGCGGTGGTATCCCTGATGGAATAAGGGTGACATAAGGTCTCATGCAATTTTTCCACTGTTACCCAAATAAGTTGGACATCCAAGAGGCTCCAGGTGGTTATCTACCCTTTGTAAACACTGTAGTCATATGTGTACCCTGTGACCCTCTCACAAAGTTTTCATACTGTAACTTCACACTTTTTTCCATAACAATCCATTCAGTTTTTCCATAACAATCAGAAATTCTTGGAAAAATTTAAGAAAACATATCAATGTGGA
This sequence comes from Lithobates septentrionalis, assembly GCA_037952835.1. NCBI lineage: Eukaryota > Metazoa > Chordata > Amphibia > Anura > Ranidae > Lithobates > Lithobates septentrionalis. Next base: position 6,771,677 of record JBBDGP010000781.1, on the reverse strand, counting down.
GTAGTTTTATAAATTGAAAGTAATTTTGTTACACTGAGAACATGAAATGCAGTGTATATAAAACTACTAACGAATCTCACAAAAGTGAGCACATCCCACACATTTTTGTAAATATTTTACTATACCTTTTCATTAGGGATGGGCCGAACACCCCCCATTCGGTTCGCATTCAGAACATGCGAACAGGCAAAAAATTTGTTTGAACATGCGAACACCGTTAAAGTCTATGGGACACGAACATGAAAAATCAAAAGTGCATTTTAAAGGTTAATATGCAAGTTATTGTCATAAAAAGTGTTTGGGGACCTGGGTCCTGCCCCAGGGGACATATATCAATGCAAAAAAAAGTTTTAAAAACGTCTGTTTATTCGGGAGCAGTGATTTTAATAATGCTTAAAGTGAAACAATAAAAGTGAAACAATAAAAGTGAAATATTCCTTTAAATTTCATACCTGGGGGGTGTCTATAGTATGCCTGTAAAGTAGAGCATGTTTCCCATGTTTATAACAGTCCGAGAGCAAAATTACATTTCTAAAAAAGTCATTTAAAAGTGCTAGCGCTAGTGCTATTAATGAATTGCCGGTCCCGACAATACACATTAAAGTCATTGAAAGTCATTGAAAAATGTTAAAAAAATGCGTGGGGGTCCCCAAAAATTCCATTACCAGGCTCTTCAGGTCTGGTATGGATATTAACCACTTGCCAACCGGCCCATAGCCAAATGACGGCTGCAGGGTGGTTGGATAACTCTGGGATCACGTCATATGACGTGATTCCAGAAAACTGCTCCCGCGCACCCCCTGGGGCGCGCACACGGGAACATCCGTGACCGCCGGGTCCAGAGGACCCGGCGCATTCCGGATCACGGTAAATGGCCGCTGATCGCGGCCGTTTACCATGTGATCGCTCCATCAAATTACGGAGCGATCACATGTAAACAAACCGACGTCATGTCATGACGCCGGTTACTCCCTCCCCTCTCTGTACCGATCGGTACAGAGGGGGAGAGATCGGATGGGAGCCGCGCTGTGGGCTGCATGTGTAGTGTCCACAGCACTGTTCAGTGACATGTACAGTCACATCCATCCATCCCTCCCTCCATGCTCAGCCATCCCCCCCATGCTCTGCAATTCCCTGTGCAACACTCTGCAATTCCCCACAATACTATGCAATACTCTGCAATGCCCTGTGCAATACTCTGCAATACCCCACAATACTATGCAATACCCCACAATACTCTGCAATACCCTGTGCAATACTCTGCAATACCCCACAATACTATGCAATACTCTGCAATGCCCTGTGCAATACTATGCAATACCCCACAATACTATGCAATACCCCACAATACTCTGCAATACCCTGTGCAATACTCTGCAATACCCCACAATACTCTGCAATACTCTGCAATACCCCACAATACTCTGCAATGCTCCGCAATACTCTGCAATGCCCCGCAATACTCTGCAATACTCTGCAATACCCCGCAATACTCTACAATGACCCAATATACTCTACAATGACCTGCAATACTCTGCAATGCCCAGCAATACTCTGCAATGCTCTGCAATGCCCCGCAATACTCTGCAATGCCCCTCCATACTCTGCAATGCCCCGCAATACTCTGCAATGCCCCGCAACACTCTGCAATGCCCCACAATACTCTGCAACGCCCCGCAATACTCTGCAATACTCTGCAATACTCTGCAATACCCTGCAATACCCTGCAATACTCTGCAATACCCCGCCATACTCTGCAATAATCGGTGATACCCAGCCATACTTTGCCATACCCAGCCATGCTCAGCCATGCTCGGCTATACTCAGCCATGCTCTCCCATACTCAGCTGTACTCGGCCTCTGTATGTGGCCAGGCTGTGGAAGTCTCACACATGTGGTATCACCGTACTCAGGAGAAGTAGGAGAATCTATTTTGGGGTGTCATTTTTGGTGTGTACATGCTATGTGTTAGAAATATTGTATAAATGGACAATTTTGTGTTAAAAAATATGTTTTAACCACTTCCCGCCCGCCGGCCGTCATACGACGTCCTTGACTTTGTGCGGGGATATCTGAATGATGGGTGCAGCTACAGGCATCATTCAGATTGCAGCTTTTTCAGCCGGCGATTCCCTACATCATTAGAATGATCATAGCGGCTGTTCCACTGCTTGATCGTTCTTACGGGAGGCAAGAGGGGACGTCCCCCCCCTCACGCCGCCCTCAGGTGCTTCTACCGACTCACCGCAACAATCGAAGCCAGGATCTTTTTTTTTTTTATTTCAGGCTTCCCAGCCTCGAGGTGAGATGTGGGGTCCTATTGACCCCATATCTCACTGTAAAGAGGACCTGCCATGCCATATTCCTATTACAGGGGATGTTTACATTCCTTGTAATAGAAATAAAAGTGATCAAAAAATTTATTTTTTGGAAAAAAGCCTCAAAGTAAAATAAATAAAGTAAAATGAACAATAAAAAATATATATATAAAAAAAGATAAAAAGTTGCAACGACCGCCATTGTATTCTGTAGGGTCTTTGCTAAAAAAATATATATAATGTTTTGGGGTTCTATGTAATTTTCTAGCAAATAAATTATGATTTTTACATGTAGGAGAGAAATGTCAGAATTGGCCTGGGTGCTCCTAGAATGCTCCTAGAATGCCTTATGGTGCTCCCTGCATGTTGGGCCTCTGTATGTGGCCACGCTGTGTAAAAGACTCACACATGTGGTATCACCGTACTCGGGAGTAATGTGTTTTGGGGTGTAATTTGTGGTATGCATATGCTGTGTGTGAGAAATAACCTGCTAATATGACAATTTTGTGAAAAAAAAAAGAAAGAAAAAATCTTGATTTTGCAAAGAATTATGGGAAAAAATGACAACTTCAAAAAACTCATCATGCATCTTTCTAAATATCTTGGAATGTCTTCTTTCCAAAAAGGGGTAATTTGGGGGGTATTTGTACTTTTCTGGCATGTTAGGGTCTCAAGAAATGAGATAGGCCGTCAGTAATTCAGGTGTGATCAATTTTCAGAGATTGGCACCATAGCTTGTGGACTCTATAACTTTCACAAAGACCAAATAATATACACCAATTTGGGTTATTTTTACCAAAGATATGTAGCAGTATAAATTTTAGTCAAAATATATGAAGAAAAAATTACTAATTTGCAAAATTTTATAACAGAAACGAAGAAAAATGCATTTTTTTACAGAATTTTTGGTCTTTTTTCTTTTATAGCGCAAAAAATAAAGAACCCAGTGGTGATTAAATACCACCAAAAGAAAGCTCTATTTGTTTGAAAAAAAGGACAAAAATTTCATTTGGGTACAGTGTTGCATGACTGAGTAATTGTCATTCAAAGTGTGAGAGCACCGAAAGCTGAAAATTGGTCTGGTTATTAAGGGGGTTTAAGTGCCCAGTGGTCAAGTGGTTAAGGGGAACTCTGCACCAAAATTTTAAAAAAATGGCGTGGGGTTCCCCCCAAAAATCCATACCAGACCAAACTCCTCCCTAAAATTTAAAAAAAAATGGCGTGGGGTTCCCCCAAAAATCCACACCAGACCCTTATTCAAGCACACAACCTGGCAGGCCGCAGGAAAAGAAGGGGGGAGGAGAGAGCCCCCCCTCCTTAACCATACCAGGCCACATGCCCTCAACATGGGGAGGATGTCCCCATGTTGATGGGGACAAGGGCCTTATCCCCACAACCCTTGCCCGGTGGTTGTGGGGGTCTTATCGGAATCTGGAAGCCCCCTTTAACAAAGGGGACAACCAGATCCCGCCCCCCATGTGAATTGGTAAGGGGTACATTGTACCCCTACCATTTCACAAAAAGAAAGTGTCAAAATGTTAAAAAACTGCAGGATTCCCATTGCATCAGAGGGGGGCGGGGTCACCCGTACACGTCACTGGGAAACCCTGGCGTTTCCCCTTGTCAGATGGGGACGGGGTCACGCCCCGCCCTCAGCTACATAAGAGCTGTCAAGCTAGCGCCGCGTCATTGGTGGAGGCAGGATCCTGCGCGTGTTAATCGCTGGAGTTGCTGGAGATCATCCATTGCTGGAGAATGAGAATTGTATTACACCTGGAGTAGGATCATGGATTTATTGGATTACATCGCTGGAATCTCTTTTTTATTTTTTTATTTTTAATAAAGGACTTGTCCCAAGCTGTCTCATGTGGTTTTTTAACATTTTGACACTCTTTTTGTGAAATGGTAGGGGTACAATGTACCCCCTACCAATTCACATGGGGGGGGCTGGGATCTGGGTGTCCCCTTTGTTAAAGGGGGCTTCCAGATTCCGATAAGCCCCCCACTCACAGACCCCCACAACCACTAGGCAAGGGTTGTGGGATGAGGCCCTTGTCCCCATCAACATGGGGACATCCTCCCCATGTTGAGGGCATGTGGCCTGGTACGGTTCAGGAGAGGGGGCGCTCTCTCATCCCCCCCTCTTTTCCTGCGCCCTGCCAGTTTGCGTGCTCGGATAAGGGTCTGGTGTGGATTTTTGGGGGAACCCCACAACATTTTTTAAAAATTTTGAGTTCCCCTTAATATCCATACCAGACCTGAAGGGCCGGGTAATGGAATTTTGGGGGACCCCCACGCATTTGTTTTTATTTATTTTTCAATTACTTTCAATGACTTTTATGTATATTGTCAGGACCGACAATTCATTAATAGCCGGCACTAGCGCTAGCACTTTTAAGTTTATTTTTTCATTTTGCTCTCGGACTGTTATAAACACGGGGAACATGCGCTATTTTACAGGCATACTATAGACACCCCCCAGGTATGAAATTTGAAGGACTATTTCACTTTTATTGTTTCACTTTAAGCATTATTAAAATCACTGCTCCCGAAAAAACGGCTGTTTTTAAAACTTTTTTTGCATTGATCCATGTCCCCTGGGCAGGACCCAGGTCCCCAAACACTTTTTATGACAATAACTTGCATATTAACCTTTAAAATTAGCACTTTAGATTTCTCCCATAGCATTTTAAAGGGTGTTCCACGGCTTTTCGAATTTGCCACAAACACCCCGTTCGGTGAACGGGCGAACAGCCAATGTTCGAGTCGAACTCATGGTTGACTCGTACAGATAGCCCATCCCTACTTTTCATGTGACAACACTGAAGAAATGACACTTTGCTACAATGTAAAGTAGTGAGTGTACAGCTTGTGTAACAGTGTAAATTTTCTGTCCCCTCAAAAAACTCAACACACAGCCATTAATGTCTAAACCACTGGCAACAAAAGTGAGTACACCCCTAAGTGAAAATGTCCAAATTGGGCTTAATTAGCCATTTTCACTCGTCAGTGTCATCTAACGCGTTAGTGTTCAACGTCTCAGGTGTGAATGGGGAGCAGGTGTGTTAAATTTGGTGTTATTGCTCTCACTCTCTCATACTGGTCACTGGAAGTTCAACTTGGTACCTCATGGCAAAGAACTCTCTGAGAATTTGAAAAAATTGTTTTAAATTGAATTGTTTCTCTACATAAAGAAGGCCTAGGCTATAAGAAGATTGCAAAGACCCTGAAACTGAGCTGCAGTATGGTGGTCATGACCATACAGCGGTTTAACAGGACAGGTTCCACTCAGAACAGGCCTCACCATGGTCAACCAAAGAAGTTGAGTGCACGTGCTCAGCGTCATATCCAGAGGTTGTCTTTGGGAAATAGACGTATGAGTGCTGCCAGCATTGCTGCAGAGGTTGAAGGGGTGGGGGGTCAGCCCATCAGTGCTCAGGCCATACGCCGCACACTGCAACAAATTGGTCTGCATGGCTGTCATCCCAGAAGGAAGCCTCTTCTAAAGATGATGCACAAGAAAGCCCGCAAACAGTTTTCTGAAGACAAGCAGACTAAGGACAGGGATTACTGGAACCATGTCCTGTGGTCTGATGAGACCAAGATAAACGTATTTGGTTCAGATGGTGTCAAGCGTGTGTGGCGGCAACCAGGTGAGGAGTACAAAGACAAGTGTGTCTTGCCTATAGTCAAGCATGGTGGTGGGAGTGTCATGGTCTGGGGCTGCATGAGTGCTGCCAGCACTGGAGAGCTCCAGTTCATTGAGGGAACCATGAATGCCAACATGTACTGTGATATACTTAACCACTTCAGCCCCGGAAGAATTTACACCCTTCCTGACCAGAGCACTTTTTACAATTTGGCACTTCGTCGCTTTAACTGCTAATTGCGCGGTCAAGTAATGCTGTACCCAAACAAAATTTGCGTCCTTTTCTTCCCACAAATAGAGCTTTCTTTTGATGGTATTTGATCACCTCTGCCGTTTTTATTTTTTGCGCTATAAACGGAAAAAGACCGAAAATTTTGAAAAAAAATGATATTTTCTACTTTTTGTTATAAAAAAAATCCAATAAACTCAATTTTAGTCATACATTTAGGCCAAAATGTATTCGGCCACATGTCTTTGGTAAAAAAAATGTCAATAAGCGTAGATATTTATTGGTTTGCGCAAAAGTTATAGCCTCTTCAAACTAGGGTACAATTTCTGGAATTTACACAGCTTTTAGTTTATGACTGCCTATGTCATTTCATGAGGTGCTAAAATGGCAGGGCAGTACAACCCCCCCCCCCCCCCAAATGACCCCATTTTGGAAAGTAGACACCCCAAGGAAATTGCTGAGGCGCATGTTGAACCCATTGAATATTTATTTTTTTTGGCCCAAGTGATTGAATAATGACAAAAAAAAAAAAAACTACAAAAAGTTGTCACTAAATGATATATTGCTCACACAGGCCATGGGCATATGTGGAATTGTACCCCAAAATACATTCAGCTGCTTCTTTTGAGTATGGGGATACCACATGTGTGGGGCTTTTTGGGAGCCTAGCCGCGTACGGGGCCCCGAAAACCAAGCACCGCCTTCAGGATTTCAAAGGGCCTAAATTTTTGATTTCACTCCTCACTACCTATCACAGTTTTGAAGGCCATAAAATGCCAAGATGGCACAAAACCCCCCCCAAATGACCCCATTTTGGAAAGTAGACACCCCAAGCTATTTTCTGAGAGGCATGTTGAGTCCATGGAATATTTTATTTTTTGACACAATTTGCGGGAATGTGACAATTTTTTTTTTTTTTGCACAAAGTTGTCACTAAATGATATATTGCTCACACAGGCCATGGGCATATGTGGAATTGCACCCCAAAATACATTTAGCTGCTTCTCCTGAGTACGGGGATACCACATGTGTGGGACTTTTTGGGAGCCTAGCCACGTACGGGGCCCCCGAAAACCAAGCACCGCCTTCAGGATTTCTAAGGGCATACATTTTTGATTTCACTTCTCACTACCTATCACAGTTTTGAAGGCCATAAAATGCCAAGATGGCACAACCCCCCCCAAATGACCCCATTTTGGAAAGTAGACACCCCAAGCTATTTGCTGAGAGGCATGTTGAGTCCATGGAATATTTTATATTTTGACACAAGTTGCGGGAAAGTGACAATTTTTTTATTTTTTTTTTTCCACAAAGTTGTCACTAAATGATATATTTCTCAAACATGCCATGGGCATATGTGGAATTACACCCCAAAATACATTCTGCTGCTTCTCCTGAGTACGGGGATACCACATGTGTGGGACTTTTTGGGAGCATGCCGCGTACGGGGCCCTGAAAATCAAGCACCGCCTTCAGGATTTCTAAGGGCGGAAAGTTGTGATTTCACTCCTCACTACCTATCACAGTTTTGAAGGCCATAAAATGCCCAGATGCCACAACCCCCCCCCAAATGACCCCATTTTGGAAAGTAGACACCCCAAGCTATTTGCTGAGAGGCATGTTGAGTCCATGGAATATTTTATATTTTGACACAAGTTGCGGGAACGTGACAATTTTTTTTTTTTTTTTTGCACAAAGTTGTCACAAAATGATATATTTCTCAAACATGCCATGGGCATATGTGGAATTACACCCCAAAATACATTCTGCTGCTTCTCCTGAGTATGGGGATACCACATGAGTGGCACTTTTTGGAAGCCTAGCTTCATACGGGGCCCCGAAATCCAATCACCGCCTTCAGGATTTCTAAGAGCGTTAATTTTTAATTTCACTCCTCACTACCGATCACAGTTTCGAAGGCCATAAAATGCCAAGATTGCACAAAACCCCCCAAAATGACCCCATTTTGGAAAGTAGACACCCCAAGCTATTTGCTGAGAGGCATGGTGAGTATTTTGCAGCTCTCATTTGTTTTTGAAAATGAAGAAAGACAAGAAAAACGTATTTTTTTTTTCTTTTTTCAAATTTCAAAAGTTTGTGACAAAAAGTGAGGTCTGCAAAATACTCACTATACCTCTCAGCAAATAGCTTTGGGTGTCTATTTTCCAAAATGGGGTCATTTGGGGGTGGTTTGTGCCATCTGGGCATTCCACGGCCTCCGAAACTGTGATAGGCAGTGAAGACTGAAATCAAAAATTTACGCCCTTAGAAAGCCTGAAGGCGGTGCTTGGTTTTCGGGGTCCCGTACGTGGCTAGGCTCCCAAAAAGTCTCACACATGTGGTATCTCCGTACTCAGGAGAAGCAACAGAAAGTATTTTGGGGTGTAATTTCACATATTCCCATGGCATGTTTGAGCAATATATCATTTAGTGACAACTTTGTGCAAAAAAAAAAAAAAAAATTGTCTTTTTCCCGCAACTTGTGTCACAATATAAAATATTCCATGGACTCGACATGCCTCTCAGCAAATAGCTTGGGGTGTCTACTTTCCAAAATGGGGTCATTTGGGGGGGTTTTGAACTGTCCTGGCATTTTATGCACAACATTTAGAAGCTTATGTCACACATCACCCACTCTTCTAACCACTTGAAGACAAAGCCCTTTCTGACACTTTTTGTTTACATGAAAAAATTATTTTTTTTTGCAAGAAAATTACTTTGAACCCCCAAACATTATATATTTTTTTAAAGCAAATGCCCTACAGATTAAAATGGTGGGTGTTTAATTTTTTTTTTTCACACAGTAGTTGCGCAGCGATTTTTCAAACGCATTTTTTGGGGAAAAAACACACTTTTTTAAATTTTAATGCACTAAAACACACTATATTCCCCAAATGTTTGATGAAATAAAAAAGATGATCTTAGGCCGAGTACATGGATACCAAACATGACATGCTTTAAAATTGCGCACAAACGTGCAGTGGCGACAAACTAAATACATTTTTAAAAGCCTTTAAAAGCCTTTACAGGTTACCACTTTAGATTTACAGAGGAGGTCTACTGCTAAAATTACTGCCCTCGATCTGACCTTCGCGGTGATACCTCACATGCATGGTGCAATTGCTGTTTACATTTGACGCCAGACCGACGCTTGCGTTCGCCTTTGTGCGAGAGCAGGGGGCGACAGGGGTGGTTTTTTTTTTGTTTTTTTTTTCTTTATTATTTTTTTGCTTTTTTATCTTATTTTTAAACTGTTCCTTTCATTTTTATTTTTATTTAATAATTTTTATTGTTATCTCAGGGAATGTAAATATCCCCTATGATAGCAATAGGTAATGACAGGTACTCTTTTTTGAAAAAATTGGGGTCTATTAGACCCTAGATCTCTCCTCTGCCCTCAAAGCATCTGACCACACCAAGATCGGTGTGATAAAATGCTTTCCCAATTTCCCAATGGCGCTGTTTACATCCGGCGAAATCTAAGTCATGAAATGCTCGTAGCTTCCGGTTTCTTAGGCCATAGAGATGTTTGGAGCCATTCTGGTCTCTGATTAGCTCTATGGTCAGCTGGCTGAATCACCGGCTGCATTCTCAGGTTCCCTGTTGGGACAGGAGAGCCAGAGAAAAACATAGAAGACGGTGGGGGTGGGGGGGGCATTCCCTCCCACTGCTTGTAAAAGCAGTCTAGAGGCTAATTAGCTGCTAGGATTGCTTTTACATGAAAGCCGACCGCTGGCTGAAAAGAATGATACCAAGATGATACCTAAACCTGCAGGCATCATTCTGGTATAACCACTCAAAGTCCAGCAACATACCAGTACGTTGCTGGTCCTTGTTGGGCATACATTGTAAACTTTTTTTTCATGCAGCCTGTGGGCTGAACGAAAAAAAAATATTGATCGGTGGGTATGCCCACCATTAGAATACCTCCCTTCATCCACCCACTTCTAATGATGGGCATACATGCACCGTTTATATATGCCGAAGCATGGGGGCATCCTCCCGCAAAAGGCAGGAGCAAATTGCTCCTCCACCCACTGCTGCCCCCACGCTTTGGCATATATGCTGAAGTATGTAACTGTGGTGGTGAAATCACCTCCGACAGCGCTGGAGTCGCGGCTTTATGTATCGTGGGAGCAAACGCTGTTGCTGTCAAGATAAATAAATCCGCGCTGCAACTGAATGGCGTACCTGCTAAGCAAATGATGGTTAACAAAAAAACAAAGTAACATTACAGTATAACAGTAATACTTACCATACCTGCAAAGCAAAATACAAAAAAAAACATAGTAAAAAATAAAACATTTAACGCAACCTGTGCCTACCTAAAATATATATATGCCGAAGCATGGGGGCATCCTCCCGCAAAAGGCAGGAGCAAATCGCTCCTCCACCCACTGCTGCCCCCACGCTTCGGCATATATGCTGAAGTATGTAACTGTGGTGGTGAAATCACCTCCGACAGCGCTGGAGTCACGGCTTTATGTATCGTGGGAGCAAACACTGTTGCTGTAATGATAAATAAATCCGCTCTGCAGCTGAATGGCGTACCTGAAAACAAAAAAGTGGTTAACAATAAAAAAACAAAGTATAAAAAAATTGCATACCTATAAAGCAAACATGATAAAAACATAACAATAAAACATTGCAGTATAGAATGCAGAACAATAGAGAGAGAATAGAGAGAGAACAATAAAACAACTATTTTTGGTTTTTTTATTTTATATATTTTTTTGTGTTTTTTTCTTTTTTTTTTACTTTTTTTTGTTTTTTTGTTTTTTTTACACTTTTTTTTGTAACTTTAACTTTTTTAACTGGTACCAGGTTTGGGTCTCTCAAAATGCGACAGCATCTTGGGAGACCCTGTGAAAGTGTGTCCTAGTCTGTGCAGTGCTGTACCCTACGCTAATACTCCGCTAGTGTATGGTAGCGTTCAAAACATTCACCAATGCAAAGACCAGGACTGCCAGGACAGAGGGGACAATAATACCGGGTGTCACGCCTAAATCCGCGCTTGCTGCAGACACAACATCTTTTTGGGGGGTTCGTTGGGTAGGGGTACTCGGGAGGGCATAAAGAAAATGCCTCTCATGCAGTCGGCTTACTGCATTTGGTTGGGGAAGGTGAGGTAGAGCACCGTCTGGAAACAGAAGGGCTCTGACGATCTCTTCCTGGAATTTAAGGAAGGATCCAGTCCGTCCTGAAGCTCTGTATAGCACATGAGCGTTCAGCAAAGCCAATTGAAATAAATAAACAGACACTTTTTTGTACCAGCGTCTGGCCTTACGGGCAATTAGGTACGGCGCCAACAACTGGTCGTTGAGGTCCACCCCTCCCATATTAAGGTTGTATTTGTGGACACAGAGGGGTTTCTCCACAACACCAGTCGCCGTAGGAATTTGGACCGTCGTGTCTGCATGAAGGGAGGTAAGAACGAAAACATTCTTATTGTCCCTCCACTTCATAGCGAGCAAGTTATTACACTTCAAGCAGGCTCTCTCCCCCAGCCTAAGACGGGAATCTACAAGCCGCTGGGGAAAGCCCCGGCGATTAGATCGCACGGTGCCACATGCTCCAATCTGATGATCAAACAAGTGACTAAAAAGTGGCACGCTCGTGTAATAATTGTCCATGTACAAGTGGTACCCCTTTCCGAATAAGGGTGACACCAAGTCCCACACTATCTTGCCAGCGCTTCCTATGTAGTCAGGGCAGTTTGTCGGCTCTACGTGACTATCTCTTCCCTCGTAAACCATAAAACTACATGTATAGCCTGTGGCCCTGTCACAGAGCTTATACATCTTGACCCCGTATCTGGCACGCTTGCTGGGAAGGTACTGTTTGAATGACAAGCGGCCAGAAAACTTAATCAGGGACTCATCAACGCAGACAACTTGATGGGGGGTAAACAAGTCTGCAAAACGTTGGTTGAAGTGGTTTACGAGGGGCCGAATTTTGTAGAGCCGATCGTATGCAGGGTCTCCACGAGGACGACAGAGTTCATTGTCGTTGAAGTGCATGAACCGCAAAATCTGCTCGTATCGTGCCCTGGCCATGGAAGCAGAGAACAAGGGCGAATGGTAAATTGGGTCAGTGGACCAATATGACCGCAACTCACTCTTTTTATTCAAGCCCATGAGGAGGGAAAGGCCCAGAAAGATCTTAAATTCGGAAACCGTAATTGGTTTCCAATCTCTGGCAAGGGTGGACTGGGGAATAGTGGCGATGTGTTGACCAGCGTACAAATTGCTTTGGTCCACAATAGATCTATAGAGATCTTCGGTGAAAAACAGCGAATAAAAATCCAGTGGCATAAAGTCAACTGTTTCCACCTGAATTCCGGGTTGGCCAGTGAAAGGGGGAAGTACGGGTGCTGCAGAAGTGGTGGGTTCCCAATTCGGATTGGCGAATGCAGCAGGAAGGGCACTATGGGCACGACGGGCCTGTGTTCATCTTCTTGGTGGCAGCGGGACACTACTAGTGCTTGCCACCTCGCCAGCTTGAACTGCACTTATGGGACTCGCCACGTCACCACGTGATACTGCAGTGCTGGATGTACGACCATTGTCGTCTCATTGTCCCAATACTTTTGACTATTGGGGCCAAACACAGTTATTTGTAAGAATTCCTGCATACACACATGGAAGGGGACATGTAGACACTACACTGACTATATTCATCATATTTACCTGCACAACACCTATTTTGGCTTATTATTGTCCCAATACTTTTGAATATTTTTTTGGCGCCATTTTGTCCCAATACTTTTGAATGTTTGGGGTAAATAGTTATTTCTTTTTTACACTATTTGGTTTGCACTGTCTCACTTTAACTTTCTAAACTCAGGGATTATTTATTTATTTTACCATTCAGGTATATTTCCACCCTGGATGACATTTATACCCCACAGGGGGGACACATTTTATTTTAGCAACTTTTATTATTGGTGATTTTGCTATTTTGCTTATCCCCATATATATGTTTCATTTTTTGGCCTAAACTACAGTAGGTTCTGATATCGGTGGAGTTTTCATGTATTGTAGTCATCTTGACTCAGTGTGAACTTTGTGATTTATTTTTCTCACCTGGCACCCATTAATTGGCATAGAGGGCAGCGCTGCTTATGGTCTCATTTCACTCATCTATTGTACAATTAGACCCTTAGGGGTACTAATTAGAGATAGGCAGCAGCCCCTACTCCGTCCTAAGCGCGGATTTATTCTTTTATAATTTTTTAACACCACCCTAGGGTGGATTTTGTCTGCAGCTATGGACATTTTTGGTTATTTTAATACAAGAAATATAAATGTTGAGGCGATTTTCAGCCAAGAGCAGGTCTCAAACAATAATGACATGCATGGACTGCTCAAACAACTGAAACACATTCTAGAAAAACAACTCAGGGTGTGGTGGGACATTTCCACGTTGGAAATGTATGTTACAGAAAAAATCACCCCCAGAAGACTCAGGTGGGACATGCACCCCAATGACGGGATTGACAATAGTGACCTCATGAAAGATTGGTATTCCCTGTTTAATAAATGTGAGGGAGAACTACTTCAGAATATTATCAAAAGAAGACAATATAAAATGCGAATAATTGAGAGTAATATCACTGAAATAAAAAACTCACTCCTACCCTTCACTCATTTGAAGGAATACAAAGACAGGGAGAAGGAATTACAGGAGTCTATCAAAAAGTATGATAGCAGCATACAGGCTAAAAAACAGAAAAAATTTAAAAGAGATGTGATGGATTATAAAAATTCAAAAGTCTATAAATGGCAAACTAATGGAGAAGAGGATGACGATCCATTAGAAGACCCATCTATGGACGAAGAATCGGAGGAAGCAATTCCTATCCCTTCTTTGAGTACACCTATAAGAATAGACAATCCACCATATATCCCAGCAAGACACCAGATCCCTAATACACCATTCAACAGAAGGGATACTAGAAGAGATTCCTTTAGAGGACCCCCTGAGTATAGGACTCCATCAAACAGATATAATGTACCTGTGAATAACCGATACTCCCCTCTGAGAGAAGAGTATAGGAGACCGCCCAAGAGGGAAGAGTACAGAAGACCGTACCCAGGTAATGTAAGAGGGGAAGATGGAAGGAAGTTTTTTCCCCGAGTCACCTATCAAGACAAACCCCCAGGCAGATGGAGACCACGTATCCCGTACAGGAACTATGGATGGAGGGGACGGAATATGGAAGGAGGACCAAGACAGGAAGATCGGTATTGGAGTCCAGGAAGGAGAAGAGACCGCAATGTATACCAAGAATACGATACAAATCCCCGGACCGAAACTATGAGGGATTACCAACAGGGAACGGATACGGGACCCACACACAGACATACAGAAAGAGAAAACAGGCAAGAGGAAAGCGAGGAGGCAAGAAGAAGAAAGAGGCCCAGAAACTATTAGGACAAGGTATATTTAACCTCAGCAATGTGCAATTTACGCGAGAAGAGCTGAGGGTATTAGAACTGGGGCTTAAATATGCCCCTGATAAACCTTTTGACCAATTTGAGGCTTTTATTGACTTACAAAAATTTTTAAGAAAACTAAACATAAAGAAACACTTTGCAATGAACCCAGGTGTAGCAGCAAGGGTAGATCCAGAATTTGAACAAACAAACCTCAGAAATAACTCTATTTTTAACCCAAAAACCCCAGGGAACCAATGCATTAATGCTTTTAAAAAAATGGTGGAAGAGTATATTAAACTAATGAGAAATACTAACAAAAAAAGACCAAAAAGCATCTGGAATACCATCAAGGACATAGGAAAAAAACATGAGGTAGTGATCAGGCCTGCTGATAAGGGGGGAGGCCTAGTCATCCTGAATAAAAAGGATTATCAAGATGAGATGAACAACCTTTTAAGTATAGAAAACACATACAAAACGCTAAAAGGGAATCCGAAGAAATAATATGAAAAGAAGCTTAAAACCTACGTTGAAAAAGGGAAAACCAAAGGTATACTAAACGGCAAAGAGGCAGAATATTTAATATCCAACTCAACTAAAACACCAGTGATATATCACACACCTAAGATCCACAAAAGGCTGGAAAAACCACCAGGGAGGCCAATTATTAGTGGGATCAATTCCATCTTTTCTAGGTTGGGGGAGTACCTGGATATTTTTCTAAAACCCTTAGTGAAAGAAGGGAAATCCTACCTGCGGGATAGTATGCAATTAATCCAAGAACTACAAGAGATTAAGGGAGTAGAACAATGGTTACTGGTGGCAGTAGATGTTAATTCCCTGTACACGAGCATTGAACAGAAGGACGGTCTACGGGGTGTGGAAAGAGCCCTCCACAGGAACACAAGTATGAAGCAAGAACAGATTAGCTATATACTCGAGGGCCTAAAAATGGCCATGGAATGCAACTATTTTTGGCATGATAAAAAATATTACGTACAAACAAAGGGAGTTGCAATGGGAGCACGCTATGCTCCTAGCGTAGCTAATTTATTCATGGACCTGTGGGAAGACAAATACATCTACAGCCAAAATATACCACAGATTAAGATGTACAAAAGATACATAGATGACTTGTTCATCTTATGGGATGGAACACCAGATAGCCTTACAAAATTCCTTGAAAACTTGAACAATAATAAGTATGGTATTAAGTTCACTGGAAAGTGGAGTTATGAGAAAATTGACTACTTAGACCTAGAAATTTTTAAGACAGGAGATAAGTTATCAACCCGCACCTTTTTTAAACCGACAGACAGAAACGGCTACATCCCCACCTCTAGCTGTCATCACCCAAGATGGAAAAGCAATGTCCCTAAAGGACAGCTACTACGGATAAAACGCAATTGTGATAGAGCCGAAGATTTTAATGAACAGGCCGACATTCTAATCAAAAAATTCCAGGAGAAAGGATATGATAAAGAAAGACTGTTGAAATTAAAAGCAGACATTATGAAGCTAGACAGAACCTCCCTTCTCTCCAATAAGAACAAAAAAGCCCAGAAGATGCCGGAAGTAGCGTTTATTACAGGGTTCAACAGCCAGTTCAGAGATTTCGAGAAAATAATAAAGAAGTACTGGCCCATACTCAAGGAAGATCTCATCTTAACAAAACTCCTGCCAGCCAGACCCAAATTTATATACAGAAAGGCACCCAACCTAAGGGATCATCTAGTGAAGAATGTTATTGATCCCCCGAAGGCTATCAAAATATGTCCAGATTTAAAAGGATTCTTTAGGTGCCAGAGATGCTTACCGTGCAAAGTATCAAAAAGACAACCTAGAAGGAAGAATACGTTTAAATCATGCACTGATCACAAAGAATATAAAATTAACCAACTGATTACCTGTCGTAGCACACATGTGACATATGTTGTGGAATGCCCCTGCCGCCTTCAATATGTGGGCAGAACCACCCGTCAACTGTTTGTCCGAATTCGGGAACACATCAAAAATATTAGGAAGGGGTTCCCTAATCACAGCCTATCGAGACATTTTGACGAGGTACACCATAGGGACCCTAGTGTACTTACTTTCTATGGGATTGATTCCGTGCAGGAACATTGGCGTGGAGGTAACAGAGAAACCTCAATCTCCAGAAATGAAACGAGTTGGATTTACCGTTTGGGTTCCCTTGCCCCCAAAGGGCTTAACCTCGACATAGATTTGAATTGCTATATAGCTAACCCATAAAGTCTCTAAAAGAAGGTTCCGAATAGTTTTTTAAAATTTTTCAAAAGGTTTTTTTTATATATAAGGAATTTTTTTGAAAAGTTTTTTTAGGTAATAACAGCTTTATCCAGTTACATATATGAGGTATACGGGGGTATGATGATACCTGGTGCTGACTGATAGAGATGGAATCAGGGGCTTAGGGGTTGATTCATGGACACAACTAATGCAATGGGGGACCCCCCCTCTCCCCTCCCCCTTCCCCCCCCCCCCCACCTTACCCCACATCCTCTTACAGTGCAACAGCTATTTAATCAGAATTGGTATATGTGTTTTGTCCCAAAACTTCTGAATCCTGGGGCCAATCTGATACTTGGCATGAGGATACAGTACTTGCACTGACAACCTGCTATTTTTATATTATATATTTTTTATATTTTTTATGTTGGGGTAGTCTTTCATGATGGGGTAGTTTTTTGCACTTTTTCGCATTTCCTATGACCTGACTGGTTAATGTATAATTTCTCAACACTCCCTCATTCTAGGCTTGCTAATACATGCATTTTACAATTCATATTTTAACATTTGTCCATATATACCTGGAAATGTAGGCATTCTGACAATCACATTTTATTTACTATTTTTATTCATCATTTAAATGCATTTGCCTCTTTATATTATGTCGTCTTAATATAATGGTTTTAATAATGATTTTAATAGTTCTTAATTAGACTCTGAAGAATTATGGCTACTGTGAATATTAAACTAATAATGTTGTGGGTTTTTTTTTATACAGACCTATTTTTTATGTAACAAGAAAAGGCAAATCACCGCGCTATGTCTTAAATTAATTAGTGCATAAAGGCATACTGAAAAAACAAACTGAAAAAACAAAAATTGAAAACAGTCAAAAAGTGACAAATCAATGATCAAAAATCAACATAAGAGCAGCCGCTAAAAAGTGGGATACACACATAACATAATAAATACAAAAAAAGCAGCGCTGTGATAAAAAATTATATATGATATAAACAAAACAAATATGTGAAATATTAAGCCCAAATTTGAGATAGGCTCCAAGTTCATAAAGGTGCATAAACAAGGTGAACCGTCCTATCCAAAATCAGTCATAGATGGTGGATAGAAGGAAACGTAGATAGGTGGAAATCAATAAGTCCTTCACCGCACCATTGTGATATTGTTAAAATGCGCGCTTACCAAACGGCAAGCTTGGAAGAGCTTGCGACCTTAACCCGGTCGGGGCCTTTCAGGGTGGAACCATCAAGGAGAAACACGCCACCTTAGCTTGGATTAAGCACGCTGTTCTTCCAATTATCACCAGCTCAGTGATGTTGTCATGGAGGAGTGGAAGAGGACTCTAGTGGCAACCTGTGAAGCTCTGGTGAACTCCATGCCCAAGAGGGTTAAGGCAGTGCTAGAAAATAATGTTGGACACACAAAATATTGAGACTTTGGGCCTAATTTGGACATTTAGACATTAATGGCTGTGTGTTGAGGTATTTTGTGGGGACAGCAAATTTACACTGTTATTCAAGCTGTACACTTACTACTTTACATTGTAGCAAAGTGTCATTTCTTCAGTGTTGTCACATGAAAAGATATAATAACATATTTACAAAAATGTGAGGGGTGTACTCACTTTTGTGAGATACTGTATGATTGAAATAAACGTACAGTTTATTCAGTAAACAATCTAAGCTTGCTTTTTAAAATTTAATTTTTTATTACCAATGGAATTCAGTAACAAGGACAGTATATGTTAAGAATATTTCAACCACCCCCTTTCCCTCATAATAATTTAAAAGCTTCCTGCCAATATGTTTATTCTTTTGTTGACAATGCTGATCCAGAAGCATATACGAGTGGGTATAGAAAATAATCACTTCCTTTAAAATAATCAAATCTTGTTGGTTTGCAGCCTGAAATGAAGACAGACATAGTTTCTGTTTTATCCAGCTGTATTTACTTGCAGTTTATAACATCCAAGTGAAAAATATAACACCAACCTGTCATAAAAAAATCTAAAAATCAAAAACAGGATCGCTGAGTTGAAAAAAGGATCACCACCTTGTGTCAATATTTTGTTGAACCACCTGTTGCTTTAATTACAGCCTTAAGTCTGTTGGGATATGTCTCTACTAACTTTACACGTCAATACTGCAATATTTGCTTCCTCTTCTTTGCAAAAAGTGCTCAAATTCAGTTAAATTTGATGGTGACACTTTGTGGACTTCAGTTCACAAAAAGTTTTGTGGACTTTTTATGTCATTCCACATATTTTCAATGGGGTTTAAGTCTGGGCTCTGACTAGGCCATGCAAGGACATTTACTTTTTTTCTCCATCAATCACTCTGTGGTCATTTTTGCTGTGTGCTTTGGGCCATTGTCATGTTGGAAGGTAAATCGTCTCCCCATTGACAACTTTCTGGCAGAGGGCAGCAGTTTTTCCTGATATATTTGAAGGTATTTTGCCCCATCCATTTTTTCTTCTATCCTGATAAGTGTTCCAGTCTCTGCAGCAGAGGATCTTACCACCTCCATGCTTTACTGTAGAAATTATGTTATTTGGATGGTGAGCTGTATTGGATAATAACTAATTCAATTTTAGTCTCATCTGACCATAACATCTTTTTCCATGTGGCTTCAGAATCTTCAAGACACCTTTTTGCAAAGCTTAGTCATCATGACTGCATGTGGCCTTTTTTTGTATCCATCTCCTGACTTGTGCCTGTCCACAAATTTATCCTGGGGGTCTTTTGACAGTGCCTTTGGTAGTGCCTTGATTGTTTGCTTCAGTTGCACTACCAGAGGCTGAAAGCTCCAGGAAAGCTATTTTCATGCTGAGCTAATCCTAAAATGACCACAGCTGATCATAGTTGAAAGTAAATGGCTTTATGTGCCACTGAGAAGGTGATTAGCTACACCTTATTGAGTTTACAAGTGATTTTTAGGAGAGTGGGTGATCCTTTTTCCAACTCAGTGATTCTGTTTTTGTTTTTTTTTGTTTTTTTTTCTGACATGTTGGTGTTTTATCTTTCACTTGGATGTTATAAGTTGTAAAGATACAACAAAAACTGTGTCTGTCTTCATTTTAGGCTGCAAAGCAACAAAGAATGTTTTTTTTAAAGGTTATTTTAAAGTATCATATATTTTATGTGGCAGTGGTTTGCAACACTTCCTAACTTAAAGATGCTGCTGGTGAAGAAACACTTTGTTTGATGTCTCTCCTGTTATGATGTGGGCAGCCCATTAGGCATCTGTTCGTGGGCACCCCATACACATCTCTTCCCAGCTCAAGAAGAAAACACCTTGCTAAAACAGAGCAATTCGGTTGGGATCTACAGTTCTTGATCAAGGCTCATAAATGCTCCCCTACTCTGATGTTGCTTCAAAAAATTGATTCAACTAGTGTGGAACGTAATCTGTCTTTAACCACAAAAGCTGAGAAGCGTGTTCGATGGGATGCTGCCAGATTTTATATCCATAGGAACAAAATAAGTAATATGTTAGTGCATAATGTCCCCTAGGTTTGGAAGTCATTCATCCATCTCTGCCATGGATGTGTAATCAGACTGGTCTTTCAGATGCACTGTGTCCACCGGCCGGCAATGCACTCCTTTGTGCAGCCGTCATGCCATTCACGGCTTGCTGACTTAGGAAACGCGTTGCGTGTGTGTGATGTCATCGCCCCTCACCTGGATTGCTGTTTGCCTTCCAAGTCTCATTCTGGTATTCCTCCATCATTGCCGGCCGGTGGACACAGTGCATCTGAAAGACCAGTCTGATTACACATCCATGGCAGGGATGATCGACCTCACGGACCCCTCCAGTTACATCTGGGACTCTCATATGCTTTTTTAACTCAACAACACAAATGTGAGTGCAATCTCTGTTGCTGCTCTTTTTATTAAAATTGTTTTTAAGTCTGCACCCAGAGGCGCCTCCTTTCTTTGTTTTACAGTGCTTTTTTGGAATATGGTTTCCATTCCCATTGGAAGGCTGCCATGAATGTGGGCTTTATATCTCATCATCGACTTTATGCATACCATCATGGACTACTATTATCTTTTCTTATCCCTTGTTCCAGTTCATCATTTATATGCATAATATTGTCATTTATATGGTTTTTGCTTTTAACCTTTGCGCCAAACACTTATTATATGATTTTATAGCAGCAGCTATTGTGCAATAAACTTTAGTTTTGAGTGTTTGTTTAGCTGATTTATACATGTGCGCTTGGAATAGTGATATACTCACTTTATCCTACTTTTAAGTTTTACGAATGATCATAAATTGCTGACCAAAATTATAGCCAACAGATTTTATTAACCTCTACTTTCACAAGGTAGAGTATGGTTCAGGCCGGGAAGACAGATTAGAAGGGCGGTTGATCTCATCTCTTTTGCATTCCTAATGGGATCGGAGGCAGGTTCAGGAAGGCCTCCTACTCTCTATTGATTTGCAGAAGGCCTTTCATTTGGTATTCTGGCCCTATTTGCAATTTTAAAGGTCTGGGGGTTGGACCGGTATTTTTATGCATCCTAGGCTCTCTGCATTCTAGCCCCATAGCCCAGAATAAATTGCAGGGACTTTAATCCAAGTACATATCTATTGCTAGAGGGACCCGACAGGTCTGCCCCCTGTCCCTGCTTATATTCACCATGGCGATCAAAACGCTCACTGTAGCACTTTGGGACAACCTTGATGTTAAAGGGGCTTGAGAATGCATAAATGTGCATTATTTGTGGATGATTTACTAACAATGTCACTTCCCCCTTGATGACCCTGCCTACTGTTATGTGCATTCTATATCAGTATGGGGAGATTTCTGGCCTTTGGTTGAATGAAACTAAATCTTTGGCTTTGAATATTAAGCTTCCTTCCAAACTTTTAAATAGACTGAATGATTATTATCCCTTTCAACGGCTTCGCTATGGGGGTGTCTCTTTCCTCCTTTATTTCTAAGCTATATCGTAATATTTATCGACTCTTATTTAACTCTTGTTTAACCTGTTCCCGACTGCCTCATGTGTATTTACGGGGACAAAATGACTCCCCTGCACGAAACCCCATATGGTTACAGGGTTCCTTTAAGAGCCACTGCACACCGGGGGACCCGATGCACGTGGCCGGCGGTCGTGTTTGCTGCCGGCCATGCGCAATCACATGAACGAGCGCCAGCACACAAATCCCTGTGCTGTCAGAGGAGAGGAGGCATTTTGTTTGTTTCTACTAAGTAGGAACAGTGATATGTCTTCTCTGCTACACAGTCCTATCCCCATACAGTTAGAATACACTGAGGAAACACACATTTAATCCCTTGATCGCCCCCTTCCCTACCAGTGTCATTTACACAGTAATTAGTGCAAAATGTGTCAAAAATGTCCGATCTGTCCATCGCAATGTCGCAATACCACTAAAAATTGCAGAGCACCGAATGTCAAAAATTAAAAGTGCCAATTTTGAAGGCTTATATGCAAGTAATTGGGCATACAATGGTTATAGGGGTCCGGGTCCTGTCCTGGGGGACATGTACTGTAACAATAAAAAAATGTTTTTGAAAAACGTCATTTTTAAATGAGCAGTGATTTTTTGATTTTAACCACTTAAGCCCTGGACCATTTGGCTGGCCAAAGACCAGAGGACTTTTTACAATTTGGCACTGCGCTGCTTTAACTGGTAATTGCACAATGTTGTACCCAAATGAAATTTGCATCCTTTTTTTCCCAAAAATAGAGCTTTCTTTTGATGGTATTTGATTGCCTCTGCGATTTAATTTTTTTTGCGATATAAACGGAAAAAGACCGAAAATTTTGAAAAATGATATTTTCTACTTTTTGTTATAAGAAAAATCCAATAAACGCAATTTTAGTCATACATTTAGGCTAAAATGTATTCAGCCACATGTCTTTGGTAAAAAAAATGTCAATAAGCGTATATTTATTGGTTTGCACAAAAGTTATAGCGTCTACAAACTAGGGTACATTTTCTGGAATTTACGCAGCTTTTAGTTTATGATTGCCTATTTCATTTCTTGAGGTGCTAAAACTAAACACGGTGATGTAAAACATGTACGTCTGGACTTTAAACGGGGCAGTAGCCAATAGCTTTCGTCTCTTAATTTATTCTGAGCATGCGTGGCACTTTGTGCGTCGGATTTGTGTACACACGATCCGAATTTCCGACAACGGTTATTGTTGTCGGAAAATTTTATAGCAAGCTCTCAAACTTTGTGTGTCGGAAATTCCGATGGAAAATGTGTGATGGAGCCCACACACGGTCGGAATTTCCGACAACAAGGTCCTATCACACATTTTCCGTCGGAAAATCCAACCGTGTGTACAGGGCATTACTGTGGAACACCTGTGCTGATGTCCACTCCGCCTCTTTACCACATACTATGAATTTGCTGCGTAATATATGGAGGCGATTAAACTGCTCCTATTCTCTCCAATCTGAGGCCTCTCTAGTGACAGCCTTCCTCTATAACCCTAAACTTCCAGACAGCCCAACTTACCAGATGATATCTCCTTGGTTACAGAGGAACCTCTTCCAATATGGCCACCTAGTGAATCCAGTAATGAGGGAACTACTACCTTTTGACAAACTCCATGCCAAGTATCTACCCCATAGTGCCTTTTGTGGTTACCTCCAAATTCGGCACTGCGCTCTTACTTTTGTACTTACTTATATGTACCCTATATAAGGAGAATACGTATAAGGTACCATTGTTCTGGTACATGACACCATCTCGCTTGCATGCTATCTACCCTTCGGCCTCAGACTGCTGTTGGAGATATTTTGAGGACAAGGGCACCTTATTCCACGTATACTGCCAATACCGATCACTGCAACCTGATTGGTGCTCGGTCCGGGACCTTCTCCATCAGTTGTTTGAGACGGGCATCCCTTTTTCCCCAAAGGTTTTCCTATTGGGACTCCTTCCTCCTAAACTGCAAGGATTAGCCAAAAAATTTACTATACTTATACTAACAGCAGCCCGATGCCTAGTTGCCCTTCATTGGAAAAACGTAATCCCCCATCACTGACTGATCTATACATTAGAATTAAAGATGTGGAAGTTATGGAATCCCTGTCTGCTCGACTGGCTGATACGGTGGACCGTCACAAGGTGATATGGGAGCCCTGGTACCTAAGAATTGACCCCCCCCAATATTCTAACATCTTAGAATCTCCTCTTTTTCATTAAATGAGCCTGTGAGCCCAGGAGCTATGAGCCTAGCTGGTTACGTTCAGCTGTCGCTATGTCTTCCCTTTACAACCCTTTTCTTTTCTTCTTTTTCTCATGGATACGTATACTACGCCTTTGCAAATTACTGATTGGTCGATATAGTATGTTATAGTATGTTAGTGTTTTTTGTACGATTGTTAATACCATATATCTTCCAGGTATACTTTACATATATGTGTATATTGCTAACAGACCATGGGGTTGATTTACGAAGCATTTGCGCCATGACTTGCGGTGCACGCCGATGCGCAAATGACATTTTTGTATTTACAAAGCATTTGCGCCGGTAACACAGCGCGATCCCCCATTTACTATTCTCTTCCTGGCGCACGGGAAGAGGTGATCTGTACGCCACTATAGACCTGGTGCACGGCATGTTTAACTTCAAATTTAACCACTTGACAACTGGGCACTTAAACCCCCTTCGTGACCAGACCAATTTTCAGCTTTCAGCGCTCTCACACTTTGAATGACAATTACTCAGTCGTGTAATACTGTACCCAAATGAATTTTGTGTCCTTTTTTCATACAAATAGAGCTTTCTTTTGGTGGTATTTGATCACCTCTGGGCTTTTTATTTTTTGCGCTATAAATGAAAAAAGACCGAAAACTTTGAAAAAAAAACGCATTTTTCTTTGTTTCTGTGATAAAATTTTGCAAAATATTAATTTTTCTTCATAAATTTTGGCCACAATTTATACTGCTACATATCTTTGGTAAAAATAACCAAAATTAGTGGATATTATTTGGTCTTTGTGAAAGTTAGAGAGTCTACAAGTTGTGGTGCAAATCATAAAAAATTGATCACACCTGATGTACTGGTGGCCTATCTCATTTCTTGTGACCCGAACAAGTCAGGAAAGTACAAATACCCCCCAAATGACCCCTTTTTTGAAAGTAGACATTCCAAGGTATTTAGAAAGATGCATGGTGAGGTTTTTGATGTTGTCATTTCTTCCCACAATTCTTTGCAAAATGAAGATTCCCCCCCCCCACAAAATTGTCATTATAATAGGTTATTTCTCTCACATGGCATTTGTATACCACAAATAACACCCCAAAATACATTCTGCTACTCCTCCTGAGTATTATGATACCACATGTGTGGGACTTTTTCACAGCGTGGCCACATACAGAGACCCAACATGCAGGGAGCGCCATCACATGTTCTAGGAGCATAAATTACACATCTAACTTGTTGACTACCTATTACACTTTTGAAGGCCCTGGAGCACCAGGACAATGACATGTGACACTGACGTGGCACTGATAACAGATGCACTGATACGTGGCACTGATGACAGATGGCACTAATACATGGAACTGAAAACAGATGGCACTAATACGTGGCACTGACAGATGGCACTAATACGTGGCACTGATGACAAATGGCACTAATATGTGGCACTGATGACAGATGGCACTAATATGTGGCACTGATGACATGTGGCACTGATGACAGATGGCACTAATACGTGGCACTGATGACAGATGGCACTAATACGTGGCACTGATGACAGATGGCACTAATACGTGGCACTGATGACACGTGACACTAATGACAGATGGCACGTGACACTGACAGGTGGCACTGATGACAGATGGCACTATGTGGCACTGATGACAGATGGCACTTATACATGGCACTGGGGACAAATGGCAGTGGGGACAGATGGCAGGGACATGACAGCAGGGACAGATGGCAGGGACATGACAGCAGGGACATGATGACAGGGACAGATGACAGGGACATGATGACAGGGACATGATGACAGGGACATGATGACAGGGACAGATGACAGGGACAGATGGCAGGGACATGATGACAGGGACAGATGACAGGGACAGATGACAGGGACATGATGACAGGGACAGATGACAGGGACAGATGTCAGTGAGGACACTTTATTTTTTCGTTTTTTTTTTTTTTTTTTCACTTACCGCCGCAGCGGTTCGCTCTCCCTCCTCACACGCTGTCTCTGTGTGAGGAGGCAGAGCCGCAAAACACCGGCGATGAGAGATGATCTCATATGTTTACATATGAGATCATCTCTCATTGGCACCGCCGATCGCGCTCAAAACGGCCGATAGGATTGGCCGTTTTCAGCGATCTGTGACTGGCTGTGTCCAAGGGACACGGCCAGCACAGAACTTCATCGATGCGCGCCCGCGGGAGCGCGCAACGCGGAAGTAAACAGGAGGCCATCCAGGGACGGCCTCCCGGCAATTGGAGTCCGCGCTGTAGCCGTCTTTCGGCTATAGCGCGGACGCCTAGTGGTTAAACAAGCTAGAAGTGCCAATAATATGGGGGTGATGTGGGGTGATGTGGGGAAGTGTTGTACTAACTGGCCAAGTCACAAATATGGCCAATATAGAATGAGAAAGTGACTTTCTCGGAACAAGCCGGCAGCGCCGGCAAATACATTTAAACTGCGGGAGGTGAATTTTTACACTGCGCATGCTCAAACGGCATTTGCGCTTGTTCAAATACTTTAGTTCAGTGCACCGGCAAAATATTAGTAAATGTCAGGCAACGTAAAAGCATTTGCATAGGTTGAACGGGCGCACCTCTAGACTTTTTTTTTTTTGTAACGCTGGTACACTTCGTGTGGCTCTAATGAAATGTCGGTCCGGCAAAACACATACAAGTTCATTGATAAAAACAACATTAAGAAAACAAACACAATTCAAAAAAAAAATGCGTGGGGTTTCCACCGAAATTCAGAACCAAGCCCTTCAGGTCTGGTATGGATATTAAGGGGAACCCCGCGCCAACATTTTTAAAAAAATTGACGCGGGGTCCCCCCAAAAATCCATACCAGACCCTTAACCGAGCACACAACCTGGCAGGCCGCAGGAAAAGAGGGGGGGATGAGAGAGCAGCCCCCCCTCCTGAACTGTACCAGGCCACATGCCCTCAACATTGGGAGGGTGCTTTGGGGTAGCCCCCCAAAACACCTTGTCCCCATGTTGATGAGAACAAGGGACTCATCCCCACAACCCTGGCCGGTGGTTGTGGGGGTCTGCGGGCGGGGGGCTTATCGGAATTTGGAAGCCCCCTTTAACAAGGGGACCCCCAGATCCCGGCCCTCCCCCCTGTGTGAAATGGTACCCCTACCATTTCACAAAAAAACTGTCAAAAATGTTAAAAATGACAAGAGACAGTTTTTGATAATTCCTTTATTTCTTCTATTTTCTATCTTCTTTCCTCTTTCTTCTATCTTCCTTCGGTTTCTTCCTCCATCTTCTTCTTCTGGTTCTTCCTCCGGTGTTCTCGTCCGGCATCTCCTCCGCTGCGTCTTTTTCCCTTCTTCTCCTCGGGCCGCTCCGCATCCAGCATGATGGCATGGAGGGAGGCTCCCGCTGTGTGACGCTTCTCTCTTCATCTTCTTCTCTTCATCTTCTTGTCTTCATCTTCTTTTCGGGCCGCTCTGCACCCATGATGGCATGGAGGGAGGCTCCCGCTGTGTGACGCTTCTTCTCTTTTGACGGTTCTTAAATAATGGGGGCGTGGCCACCCAGTGACCCCGCCCCCTCTGATGCACGGGGACTTGACGGGGACTTCTCTGTGGCATTCCCCGTGATGGGGAATGTGTGCAAGATAACCTGTGCAAGATGAAGGAAAACCTGCAAACATGGCCTGTTGGGGGGTACTTGAGGACAGGATTGAGAAGCACTGATTTAGAGCACTGAACTAAAATCAAGCTGAAGCCAATCCTTTTTTCAATTGTGGACATTTGAGGGAAATCAAGATTTTTTTTTTTAAAGGTTGGGCTTTGTCCCTTTTCTTAAAATTGGCTTCACTTCCTGTCATAGTCAAACAGGAAGTGAGAGTAAAAACCTAATTTTTCCTTGGGGACACACAGGTCAATCTAACTAGTGCCCCCATTATGCAAATTGCACTCTAGCACTTTGTTGTGTACACCCCAAATTATTAGGTATTTTGGGGTTTATTAAAGGCAAATCCTTTCTGCAATACAAGTGTAGTTGATGAAAATCAGAAGGGTAGCACTGGTGATTTTATCATCCAATCATGTAAAGGCAAAGATGCTGTTTTTTTTTCTTTTCCTTGCATGTCCCCCTCGGATCTCCAGCAACTGAACTTCTAAGTGCACTTGTGGTGCAAAGTGGATTTACCTTTTAGTAAATAAACCCCAAGATACATCATAATTTGGGATGTACATGGCAAAATGCTAGAGTGCAATTTCCCAAATGGGGAAACTATTTGTCCCCAAGTACATAGATTGGTAGGGTTTTACCCTCACTTCCTGTTTGGCTATGTGACAGGAAGTGAATAATTTTGAATGCGAAATTGGCAAAATTTGGTAGGTGTCTTTACCCTATCAGGGGTGTAGACATCCCTAAAAACTTAAAATCCCTCTGCAGTCTATCCCCAAGCAAAAATAATAAAGGATTTTAATAAGTTTAACTTTGCAAAGACACATTCCTAAGTTCAATTGTGATGCATGTTAATGGCCCATTTAGACCTTTAATAGAAAGTCATCAGTTGCCTTTGACTCTAAACCAGGGATCCTCAAACTGCGGCCCTCCAGCTGTTGCAGAACTACACATCCCATGAGGCATTGTAAAACTCTGACATTCACAGACATGACTAGGCATGATGGGAATTGTAGTTCCTGAACACCTGGAGGGCCGCAGTTTGAAGACCCCTGCTCTAAACATTATTTTTGGCCAGTCCTAGAAATCTGCATCTGTTTTTCTATTAACCACTTGGTGTCTGTGCTATAGCCAAACAACGGCCACAGCGTGGACCTGAATTTCTGGGAGGCTGTCATAGGACGTAGTCACTGAGACTCGGGTGATCACAGATCGAAGTAAGGGCCGATCTGTTTATTTTTTCTACTCACGCTGACAGCATGAGGATAACAATAAAAGCTGATCACCGGCTTAGGTGCAAGGGACATTGGTCCCGAAGAGGCAATTCTTGCCTCATCTGTGCCCACCAGTACCCCCTTCCAGTGCCACCTATCAATGCCCACCAGTGATCCCAAGCAGTGCTGACTATCAGTGTAACCAATCAGTGTCACCTCATCAGCGTACATCAATGAAGGAGAAAAATTACCTGTTTGCAAAATTTAATATCAAAATATCCAAAAAAATATAAAAATTATTTATAAAAATCTGTCTTTTCTTTTGTTTGAACAAAAGAAAAAAAACACACAGGTGATCAAATATCACCAAGAGAATGCTCTATTTGTGGGAATTTCACTGAAAATTGGTCAGGACAGCAGGGGGGTTTAAGTGCCCAGTAAGCAAGTGGTTAATTTCCATGCCAACTATGGATTTCTGTAATAAAGATGTGTGCCCGCTGTGTATACGGCATGTGCGTAAGCAAGTCGCACACATATGAACGATACCCATTGTAAATCATGGGGTACAACTTGTGATGCAACTTTTCAGTCCCAAGTGGCCTTAGGCTCTCTTTCCACTACTGCGAGTTGTTGTGCGACTTGACACATGTGAAGTCGCAGGACAAGTCAAAACACATGTATTTCAATGTTCCCCCATTCTAATTGGTGCAACTCCAAAAAAAGTTCTTGCATTACTTTGTTCCAACTTCAGTGCGACAATTTCTCAGATGTTTTGAATTTGTCGCATGACATGGCATTAAGGCTCGGTTTCCACTATTGCAAGTCCAAAGTTGCGTGCTGTTTGCCGCGAGTTTCCCCCAACTTTTTGCCAAAACTTGAAGCAATGCCTGTGTATTTTTGAGGTCTATGGACCTCAAATCGCATCAAAGTGGGACCAAAGTAGTGCAGGGACCACTTTGAAGTTGCTGCGAATTAAAGTCACAGACATATGAACGGTACTCATTGTAAATCATGGAGTAGAACTTGTGATGCAACTTTTCAGTCCCTAGTGGCATGACAAGTTGCAATAGTGGAAAACAAGCCGAAAAAGCACATTGTAAATCACCCAACTTTGGTGTTGAAATAGTGGAAAGAGAGCATTAGGCTAAAGCGGTAATAGGAAGATTCACTGTAATGCCCCGTACACACGGTCGGATTTTCCGATGGAAAATGTCCGATTGGAGCGTGTTGTCGGAAATTCCGACCGTATGTGGGCTCCATCGGACATTTTCCATCGGATTTTCCGACACACAAAGTTTGAGAGCAGGATATAAAATTTTCCGACAACAAAATCCGTTGTCGGAAATTCCGATCGTGTGTACACAAATCCGACGGACAAAGTGCCACGCATGCTCAGAATAAATAAAGAGATGAAAGCTATTGGCCACTGCCCCGTTTATAGTCCCGACGTACGTGTTTTACATCACCGCGTTTAGAACGATCGGATTTTCCGACAACTTTGTGTGACCGTGTGTATGCAAGACAAGTTTGAGCCAACATCCAGCGGAAAAAATCCTAGGATTTTGTTGTCGGAATGTCCGAACAAAGTCCGACCATGTGTAAGGGGCATAAGAATTACTTCTAATTGTAGAAAATCAAACAGGCTCTTGCACTGAATCTAATTTATGGAAGATCTAACTGATTGGCCAGTGTATGGTGACCTTTAAAGATATGAAAACTTGAATTTCTGGTGTTTAAGCCTCATACACACGATGGGACTTTGTACCCCGTGTACGGAGCCCGCTCTGCTCAGCGGGGGATCGCTCCATCGATCCCCGCTGGGCAGGCGGATGACAAGTCTGTCTCTGCACACTGTGCAGGGACAGACCTGTCAGAGTGGCGCTCTCCTCTATGGGGGATCGGATGATAACGGACCGTAGAGTCCGTCATCACCCGATCCGATCTGCAGATGGATGGAAAAATAGGTTTTTCCTCCGTTACACTTTTTAGGATTGGAGTGGGTCGGATGTCAGCGGACATGTCACCACTGACATCCGACTCCCATAGAGGTCTATGAAGTGTCCGTTTAGGTCCGAGGCGGACCTGAAAGGTCCGTCCATGTGAGTGGAGCCTTAGGCCCCTTTCACACACGTTAAAACTGCGCTATTTTTTGCGCTGCTTTACCGGCGGTATTCGGCCGCTAGCAGTTTTAACCCCCGCTAGTGGCTGAAAAGGGGTTAAATCCACCCGCAAAATGCCACCGCAGCGGCGTTTTGCCGGCGGTATAGCCTCGCTGTCCCATTGATTTCAATGGGCAGGAGTGGTTTATACACCGCTCCAAAGATGCTGCTATCAGGACTTTTTTTAGGCCCCTTTCACACTGGGGCGTTTTTAGGCGCTACAGCACTAAAAATAGCGCCTGAAAAATGCCCTAAAGAAGTGACTCCATTCACTCCAGTGAAGGCTTTCACACTGGAGCGGTGCGCTGGCAGGGCATCACAAAAAGTCCTGCCAGCAGCTTCTTTGGAGCGGTGAACTCACTGCTCCTCCCCATTAAAATCAATGGGGCAGCGCTGTGATACCGCCGGCAAAATGCCGATCCAGCTGCGTTTTGCGGGCGGATTTAACCCCTTTTCGGACGCTAACAGAGGGGTTAAAACCGCCCCGTGGGGGGTTAAATCCGCCCCGGTAGCAGCCGAATAATGCAGCTAAAACTACAGTAAAGCGGCGCTAAAAATAGCGACGCTTTACCGCAGACACCCCCCGCCCCGGTGTGAAAAGGGCCTTAGGCTCTTTTCACACTAATGCGTTTTTTGATGCATTTTGCAGAAATGCATAGTATTTTTTTAACATGGGTTCCTATGGAACATGTTCACATCAATGCATTTTTGTCCCTCTGTGTTTTTGGTAAGGGTTGGGGACTTTTTTCCCGCAAAATGCAGCGTTTTGCTTGTAATAGATTTTAATGGACCTACATCTAAAACGCAAGTACCGCGTTTTGCATTTTTTAATTTATTTTTTTTACACTTTATATAGCTGGTTGCTAAGAAGGGGGTCGGGAAACAGGCTGCCGCGTCCTTAACAACCTATGAGTCATCAGCTGACTTCCCGCTCAATGTAAAAAAAAATGCTGGTTAAAAAAAAAAATCTTGAAAAAAAACAGTGTGGCGTCCCCCCCAGGTCCATACCAGGGCCTTGGGTCTAGTATCGATTTGGAAGGGACCCCCATGCCAAAATTTTTTAAAAAAATAGCGTGGGGGTCCCCCCAAAATCCATACCAGACCCTTATCTGAGCACGCAGCCTGGCAGGTCAGGAAAGGGAGGGGACGAGCGAGCTCCCCCCCCTGAACCATACCAGGGCGCATGCCCTCAACATGGGGGGATGGGTGCTTTCGGGCAGGGGGGGCTCTGCGCCCCCCACCCCAAAGCACCTTGTCCCCATGTTGATGGGGACAAGGGCCTCTTCCCGACAACCCTTGCCCAGTGGTTCTCGGGGGCTGCGGGCGGGGGGCTTATCGGAATCTGGAAGCCCCCTTTAAGAAGGGGACCCCTAGATCCCACCCCCCTATGTGAATGAGTATGGGGTACATTGTACCCCTTCCCATTCACCTGTAAAAAAAAGTAGTGTAGTGTTAAAAAATACAGTAGACAGTTTTTGACGAGTCTTTTCTTACAAATCTTCTTCTCCGCTTCTTCCTCCATCTTCTCCCGCATCTTCATCGCTCTTCTCCTTCTCCCCCTGCTTCTTCTTCCGCTCTTCTTCTGTCTTCTTTGTCCGGTGTTCTTCTTTCTCTGCTCCCGCCGACGACCTTCCTCTGATGCTGCGTCCTGCTGATCTGTCGGTGCCGATGTCCTGCATTTCTTAAATAACGATGGGGTGTGGCAACCGGATTACATCATCAGAATGCGACGCCCCCTTGTGACATCACAGACCCATTATGCCCCGGGCTGTAACGTCATAAGGGGGCAGGGTCACTGGATGAAATCACCCAGTGACCCATGAGCTGATGACTCATGGGTTGTTAAGGATGCAGCGGCCGGCTTCCTGGCCCCCTCCTTAGCAACTCGCTATATACAGTGTAAAAAAAAACGCAAATCGCAGAAAAATTGCGGTAAAATCGCCGGTCCAAAAACGCGGCAAGCACCGCAAAAAGCACTGCAGAAACACTCAAAAGCAACATAGATGTGAATTGAGGCTTACTGTCCTGCTAGCGCACCGCTCCAGTGTAAAAGCCCGATTCACACTGGAGTGAATAAAGCCATTTTTTTAGGGCATTTTTCAGGCGCTAAAAATAGCGCCTGAAAAACGCTCTAAAGAAATGGCTCCATTCACTCAAGTGAGGGCTTTCACACTGGAGGGGTGCGCTGGTAGGGCATCACAAAAAGTCCTGCCAGCAGCTTCTTTGGAGCGGTGAACTCACTGCTCCTCCCCATTAAAATCAATGGGGCAGTGCCTTAGGCGCCTTTGACATGGACAGCTATACTGCCGCAGTTAAAAGCATGTTTTTTTTCTGTGAAATTTAAGACTCCAGGCACTGTGATCAGCTGCATTAGTACAGTGCGATTAGCTGTGGTTGCGTTTAGCTGCGGTTTGCTATTTCCATAGCAACCCGACAGAGTACCGACTATATTGAACGTGGATCTGACTTGGATCCCCGCCAATGCCAGGCACTGTGTTTTGTATGAATCTTGAGGGGGAACTCCACGACAAATTTTAAATTAAAAACCGGCATGGGTTCCCCCCCAGGGGCATACCAGGCCCTTCGGTCTGGTATGGATTTCAAGGGGAACCCCTACACCGAAAAAACGGCATGGGGTCCCCCCAAAGTCCATACCAGACCCCGATCCAAGCATGCAGCCTGGCCGGTCAGGAAAGGGGATGGAGACGAGCGAGCGCCCCCCTCCTCAACCGTACCAGGCCGCATGCCCTCAATATGGGGGATGGGTTCTTTGGAGAAGGGGGTGCGCTGCGGCCCCCACTGCAAAGTACCTTGTCCCCATGTTGATGAGGACAAGGGCCTCTTCCTGAGAACCCTGGCCGTTGGTTGTCGGGTCTGCGGGCGGGGGGCTTATCGGAGTCCGGGGGGAGTAAGGGGACCCCCAGATCCCGGCCCCCCAACCTATGTGAATGAGTATGGGGTATGTGGTACCCCTACCCATTCACCTAAGGAAAAAGTGTCAATAAAAAAACACACTGCACAGGTTTTTAAAGTAATTTATTAGACAGCTTTGGGGAGGGGGTCTTCTTCCGGCTTCGGGGGTCTTCTTCCAACTTCGGGGTCTTCTTCCATCTTCGGGGGTCTATCCGGTTCTTCTCCACTGTCTCCGGCCATTTCTCCCGTTGTTCGACCTGTTCTCCGCACTCTCCGGGTCTTCTGCCGGGCTCCTCCGCTATCTTCTGCTCTTTTGCCGCTCTTTTGCTAGCGGAAGAGCCTGGTCTGCTGCCTTCTGCCTTCTTCCCTCTTCTCTTCTTCCGATGTTGACATGACGCTCTCTCCGGCTGGAATGCTCTCTGCATGCTCCGCTCTGACTTATATAGGCGGTGACCCCGCCCCCTTATGCCGTCACAGTCCCTGGACATGCTGGGACTGTGACGTTTTAGGGGGTGTGGTCAACATCACCCGGTGACCACACCCCCTAAAACATCACAGTCCCAGCATGCCCAGGGACTGTGACGGCATAAGGGTGCAGGGTCACCAGCTATATAAGTCAGAGTTGAGCGCCCAGAGAGCATTCCAGCTGGAGAGAGCGTCGTGTCAACATCGGAAGAAGAGAAGAAGAGAAGAGGGTAGAAGGCAGCAGACTGGGCTCCTCCCCTATAGCAAAAGAGCGGCAAAAGAGCAGAAGATAGCGGAGTAGCCCGGCAGAAGACCCGGAGAGCGCTGAGAACAGGTCGAACAACGGGAGAAAAGGCCAGAGACAGTGGAGAAGAACCAGAGAGACCCCCCGAAGTCGGAAGAAGACCCAGATGTTTTTTTATTGACATTTTTCCCTAGGTGAATGGGTAGGGGTACCATGTACCCCATACTCATTCACATAAGGTGGGGGGCCAGGATCTGGGGGCCCCCTTATTAAAGGGGGCTCCCGGATTCCGATAAGCCCCCCACCCGCAGACCCCGACAAACAACGGCCAGGGTTGTCGGGAAGAGGCCCTTGCCCTCATCAACATGGGGACAAGGTGCTTTGGGGTGGGGGGGCCACAGCACGCCCCCCTTCCCCAAAGCACCCATCCCCCATGTTGAGGGCATGCGGCCTGGTATGGTTCAGGAGGGGGGGCGCTCGCTCGTCCCCACCCCCTTTCCTGATCGGCCGGGCTGCGTGCTTGGATCGGGGGCTGGTATGGACTTTGGGGGGACCCCACACCGTTTTTTCGGCGTAGGGGGTTCCCCTTGAAATCCATACCAGACCGAAGGGCCTGGTA
Organism: Lithobates septentrionalis; assembly: GCA_037952835.1. Taxonomy (NCBI): domain Eukaryota; kingdom Metazoa; phylum Chordata; class Amphibia; order Anura; family Ranidae; genus Lithobates; species Lithobates septentrionalis. Next base: position 6,736,303 of record JBBDGP010000781.1, on the reverse strand, counting down.
TGCCCCTGGGGGGAACCCACGCCGGTTTTTCTTGCGCTGCTTTAATAGGAAGAGTATTATTCCTATTGCAGCGAGCGTGAGATGTACCTCGCCGAGAACCAGCGTGATCCCATTGCGCTGGAAACATTCTCGCGTGCAGGTACTCCTGTGTCTGTGCTGGTTCACACGCTGGATTAAGGATTTATCCAGCGCACCAATTAAGGGCTGAACCATCGCAGTGCATTCATCTTAGTAAATGACCCCCCATGTCTCAACTTAGCTTGTTTTTTTTGTTTTTTTTATTGGCGGCATGCTGTCCAGAGAATGTTAATATTATTTTTCATTTTATTTTTTATTTTTGGTACCGGAAAAAAAATTTAAATTTTTTTTTTAAATTGACAATTATAAAAAAACTAAAAAAACTGGCTGTAACGCACACAGAAGTAAATGGCGTTAAACTAGCAGTAATGCATAAAACTATATGGCGTTAAACTGACAGTAACGCACAAAGAACTAAATGCCGTTAAACTGGTAGTAATGCACACAGAACGATATGGCGTTAAACTGGCAGAAACGCACGCAAAACTATATGGCGGTAGACTGACAGTAACGCACACAGAACTATATGGCATTAACCACTTCAATACAGGGCATTGTCACTCCCTTCCTGCCCAAGCCAATTTTTAGTTTTCAGCGCTGTCGCATTTTGAATGACAATTGCACAGTCATGCAACACTGTACCCAAATGAAATTTTTATCATTTTTTTCCCACAAATAGAGCTTTCTTTTTGATGGTATTTGATCACCTCTGCAGTTCTGCTCAGTCCTGCTCAGTTAACGGGCAATCGCAGGTGCCCGGCGGACATCGCGGCCACCTGGCATGCGCATCGGGTCCCGAGTGTGCCCCCCCAGATGTCCGGGTAGCCCAGGATGTCATGTGATGCAAGCCCAGGATGGGAAATCCCTCCTGCGGACGTCATATGACTATATGCGGGATGTGAAGTGGTTAAACTGGCAGTAATGCACACAGAAGTAAATGGCGTTAAACTGACAGAAACACAATCAGATAAGACGGTGTTCAACAGTCACTACACTGACACTATCTGAACTGTCCCTACTCTAGCTATACACTAATGTAAAGATTACTGATACGGTCTCACTACACTACATTGAAACTATCTGAGCTGTCCTTACTCTACACTAATGTATGTATGAATGACATGGTCTCACTACACTACAGTGAAACTATCTGAGCTGTCCCTACTCTAGCTGCACACTATGCAAAGCTGAATGATGGTCCTCCTCACTACACTCACACTATCCCTAGACTGACACTAAACTAATGCCGCGTACACACGAGCGGACATTACGGCGGACTTTGCCCGGCGGACTGGATTTCGTCGGACAATTCGATGTGTGTGGGCTCCAGCGGACTTTGTTTTCTCAAAAGTTGGACGGAATTAGATTTGAAACTTGTTTAAAATTTATCCGTTGAAATCGAGTCCGGTCGAAAAGTCCGCCGTCTGTATGCTAGTTCGACGGACAAAAAGCCACACTAGGGCAGCTATTGGCTACTGGCTATGAACTTCCTTGTTTTAGTCCGGTCGTACGTCATCACGTACGAATTTGACGGACTTTGGTGGATTGTGTGTAGGCAAGTCCGTTCATTCACAAAGTCCGTCGGAAAGTACGTCGAAAAGTCCGCCGGGCAAAGTCCGCCGTAATGTCCGCTCGTGTGTACGCGGCATTATATTCTACACTGACAATTGAAGCAAAATAGCACAGTATAGCACACTAACTAACTAATAGCACTATACAAAGCCCTGTTCTTTCTCTCTCCACGCCAAAATCACACTGAAAATGACTGCCATTGAAAAAATACTTTTATACTGTGGGGCGGGAATGAGCCATGATTGGATACAGTCATGATGACAGTGTCCAATCATGACTCTGACAGTGCTCTGTGCCCTGATTGGCTGAAGCTTTCACTGTTTCAGCCAATCAGAGCTTGCATTGCACTGTTCAGTGCCGAAATGCATTGTGGTCAGTTCAGGGGGCCAAACAAATGGTCGAACGGCCTCCATTCACAAAAGCATCTCGTATGCGGTATTTAGGTGTTCAGACACATTTCCCTAAATACTGCATGCAATCCTGAAACTATGAATTCACTATATCGTTCTGTGTTTTTTGCTGCAAAATGCTGAAAGTGCTCGGTAAATACCACATGAACAGGCATTAAACTCAATTCACAGAAGTAAATAAATAATTAGTTGCATGTGGTAATTAAGTAGTGATTGAGGCATGCAGTATTTATGAAATGCGTACTGGTTGTTAAGAAGCATCAGAGTCATCAGTTGTCAGCAATGCCGGCAATGAAAAATGTATTTAAAAAATTGGCATAATGCCCCCCAATCCATACCAGGCTCTTCAGGTCTAGTATGAATTTTGAGGGGAACCCTCATCCCAAAATTGAAAAAAAATGTTGGGAGGTGCCCCGCAAAATCCAAACCAGACCCTTATCAGGTCAGGAAAGGGAGCGAGTGCCCCCCTTCCTGAAATATACCAGGCCACATGCACTCAACATGGGTGGCATGATTTGGGGTATGTTGATGGGGACAAGGGCCTCTTCCCAACAACCCTGCCTGGTGGTTGTGGGAGTCTGCGAGTGGGGAGCTTATCGGAATCTGGAAGCCTCTTTTACCTTGGTGGACCCCAGATCATGCTCCCCCTAGGTAAATGAGTGTGAGCTACATAGTAGACCTACTCATTCACCAAAAAAAGGTGTAGTATAAGAATGACAGATGCAGTTTTTGATAATTCCTTTAAAAAAAAGCTCTGTTACCCACAAAGGTTTCCACTGTCTGACAGCTCCACCATCTGACAGCTGCACTGTCTGAGTGCCTAAGAAACTGTGGGCTGGTGCCACCCAGTGATCTCACCGGGTGGCACCACCTCTTTGTGATGTCACTGACCATGGCATATTATTACACTACACTTTTTTTGTGAATGAGTAGGGGTACTATGTATCCCCTACTCATTCACATGGGGAGGGATCCGGGGGCTTAACTCATGTGGTATTTTGGTAGAACTTTTTAGTGATTGCCGATAAACTTTTTGAAAAATGCATTGCGGTATTTTACAGCATACTCAGATATGGTAAGATACCACTTTGTGAATGGAGCCCACTGTTGCTGATGTACACTGGTCTGATGGTACTGACATGGTCATGGCAGCAATTATGAACATTGGCTGGCTGCATTAGTCTGATGCAACTGCACTGGTGACACCTTGGACTGGTGTGGCTATCGACCAGAGGTACTGTTGCTGACTGCACTAATTTAGTGACACTGGTGTGGATAGTGATTAGTAGGGATGAGCTTCGTGTTCGAGTCGAACCCATGTTCGACTCGAACATCGGCTGTTCGACCGTCCGTCGAATTGCGAACGTTATGGGCCGTTCGCGCCAAATTCGTGTGGCGCGTCACGGCCCATAATTCACTGCGGCATCGCAGTGCATTTCTGGCTGATGATTGGCCAAGCATGCACTATGACCCGCATGCTTGGCCAATCACAGCGCCGTCAGTAGAGAGAGCTGTAATTGGCCAAAGCCAGGGTGGCTTTGGCCAATTATGGCTCAGGGGATTTAGTACACGCCCCACACTATATAAGGCCGCCTGCACGGCGGCCCTGTGTAGTGTGTTCCGGTGTGCTGATAGAGAGAGAGACAGACAGTGTCATTTGATTTGAGTTAGCTAGATTAGGCTAGATCTGTTCCTGCTATTTACATTTAGTGCAGTGCGTCCTGCTCACAGTGTTCAGCTAGATCCGTTCCTGCTATTTACATTTAGTGCAGTTAGTGCGTCCTGCTCACAGTGTTCAGCTAGATCCGTTCCTGCTATTTACATTTAGTGCAGTGCGTCCTGCTCACAGTGTTCAGCTAGATCTGTTCCTGCTATTTACATTTAGTGCAGTGCGTCCTGCTCACAGTGTTCAGCTAGATCCGTTCCTGCTATTTACATTTAGTGCAGTCAGTGCGTCCTGCTCACAGTGTTCAGCTAGATCCGTTCCTGCTATTTACATTTAGTGCAGTCAGTGCGTCCTGCTCACAGTGTTCAGCTAGATCTGTTCCTGCTATTTACATTTAGTGCAGTCAGTGCGTCCTGCTCACAGTGTTCAGCTAGATCTGTTCCTGCTATTTACATTTAGTGCAGTGCGTCCTGCTCACAGTGTTCAGCTAGATCCGTTCCTGCTATTTACATTTAGTGCAGTGCGTCCTGCTCACAGTGTTCAGCTAGATCCGTTCCTGCTATTTACATTTAGTGCAGTGCGTCCTGCTCACAGTGTTCAGCTAGATCTGTTCCTGCTATTTACATTTATGCCGCGTACACACGGTCGGACTTTTCACCTGCAAAAGTCCGACGGACGCCGCCGGACAAAGTCCGGCGAAAAGTCCGACCGTGTGTGGTCTCCATCGGACTTCCGACGGACCGTTTCGGTCGGATTTTTGCGGAAATCCGACGTACTTTAGATTTGAAGCCTGCTTCAAATCTTTACGTCGTACCTCCGCCGGACTCAGTTCCTGACGGAAAGCCCGTTCGTCTGTATGCTAGTCCGAAGGACCAGATACGACGGAGGAGCAGGTTACTGCATCTCGCGCTCGCTGCAATAGGAAAAACAAATCTTCCTATTGCGGCGAGCGCGGGGCATACCAGGCCCTTAGGTCTGGTATGGATTATAAAGGGGAACCCCTACGCCGAAAAAACGGCGTGGGGTCCCCCTAAAATCCATACCAGACCCCGATCCGAGCACGCAGCCTGGCCGGTCAGGAAAGGGGGTGGGGACGAGCGAGCGCCCCCCCCCTCCTGAACCGTACCAGGCCGCATGCCCTCAACATGGGGGGTGGGTGCTTTGGGGGAGGGGGGCGCCCTGCGCCCCCCCCCCAAAGCACCTTGTCCCCATGTTGATGAGGACAAGGGCCTCTTCCCGACAACCCTGGCCGTTGGTTGTCGAGGTCTGCGGGCGGGGGCTTATCGGAATCTGGGAGCCCCCTTTAATAAGGGGGCCCCCAGATCCCGGCCCCCCACCCTATGTAAATGAGTATGGGGTACATGGTACCCCTACCCATTTACCTAGGTAAAAAGTGTCAGTAATAAAACACAACACAGGTTTTTAAAATAATTTATTAAACAGCTCCGGGGGGGGGGGGGTCTTCTTCCGTCTTCGGGGGTCCCTCCAGTTCATCTTCTCCCGGCGTCCGGTTGGTTCTTCTCCGCTCTCCGGCCTCTTCTCCCGGTGTCCCAGGTCTTCGGCCGGCCCCTCCGCTTTCTTCAGGTAGCTCTATTGCCAGCGGAGGTCCGGACTTCTGGGCTTCTTGGCTTCTTGGCTTCTTGTGTTCTCTTCTCTTCTCTTCCCCCAGATGTTGACACGACGCTCTCTCCGGCTGGACTGGTCTCCGAGGGCTGCGTTGTGACTTATATAGGCGGAGACCCCGCCCCCATATGATGTCACAGTCCCTGGGCATGCTGGGACTGTGACGTTTTAGGGGGCGTGGTCGACCACGCCCCCTAAAACGTCACAGTCCCAGCATGCCCAGGGCCTGTGACATCATATGGGGGCGGGGTCTCCGCCTATATAAGTCACAACGCAGCCCTCGGAGACCAGTCCAGCCGGAGAGAGTGTCGTGTCAACATCTGGGGGAAGAGAAGAGAAGAGAACACAAGAAGCCAAGAAGCCAAGAAGCCCAGAAGTCCGGACCTCCGCTGGCAATAGAGCTACCTGAAGAAAGCGGAGGGGCCGGCCGAAGACCTGGGACACCGGGAGAAGAGGCCGGAGAGCGGAGAAGAACCAACCGGACGCCGGGAGAAGATGAACCGGAGGGACCCCCGAAGACGGAAGAAGACCCCCCCCCCCGGAGCTGTTTAATAAATTATTTTAAAAACCTGTGTTGTGTTTTATTATTAACACTTTTTACCTAGGTGAATGGGTAGGGGTACCATGTACCCCATATTCATTCACATAGGGTGGGGGGGCCGGGATCTGGGGGCCCTCTTATTATAGGGGGCTCCCGGATTCCGATAAGCCCCCCGCCCGCAGACCCCGACAACCAACGGCCAGGGTTGTCGGGAAGAGGCCCTTGTCCTCATCAACATGGGGACAAGGTGCTTTGTGGTGGGGGGGGCACCGTAAGGCGCCCCCTCCCCCAAAGCACCCCCCCATGTTGAGGGCATGCGGCCTGGTACGGTTCAGGAGGGGGGGGGCGCTCGCTCGTCCCCACCCCCTTTCCTGACCGGCCGGGCTGCGTGCTCGGATCGGGGTCTGGTATGGATTTTGGGGGGACCCCCACGCCGGTTTTTCGGCGTAGGGGGTTCCCCTTAAAGTTCCATACCAGACCTAAGGGCCTGCGACGGGGCTCGCAAGGTTTCAATCTCGCCAAAAAAAGCGGCGAGATTGAATTCCTTTTCTAGTCCCGTCGTACCCGAGTCACGTTCAAAATGAACGGACTTGTCCGTGTGTGGGAAAGTCCGTTCATTCTGAAAGTCCGGCGGAAGTCCGTCGGGAAGACCGGATTCCAGAAAGTCCGGCCGTGTGTAGGCAAGTCCGGCCGTTCAGAAAGTCCGGCGGTAGTCCGCCGGAAGTCTGGCGGCAAGTACGTCGGACCTAGCTTTCTAGAAAGTCCGACCGTGTGTACGCGGCATTAGTGCAGTGCGTCCTGCTCACAGTGTTCAGCTAGATCTGTTCCTGCTATTTACATTTAGTGCAGTCAGTGCGTCCTGCTCACAGTGTTCAGCTAGATCCGTTCCTGCTATTTACATTTAGTGCAGTGCGTCCTGCTCACAGTGTTCAGCTAGATCTGTTCCTGCTATTTACATTTAGTGCAGTGCGTCCTGCTCACAGTGTTCAGCTAGATCTGTTCCTGCTATTTACATTTAGTGCAGTCAGTGCGTCCTGCTCACAGTGTTCAGCTAGATCCGTTCCTGCTATTTACATTTAGTGCAGTGCGTCCTGCTCACAGTGTTCAGCTAGATCTGTTCCTGCTATTTACATTTAGTGCAGTGCGTCCTGCTCACAGTGTTCAGCTAGATCCGTTCCTGCTATTTACATTTAGTGCAGTCAGTGCGTCCTGCTCACAGTGTTCAGCTAGATCCGTTCCTGCTATTTACATTTAGTGCAGTCAGTGCGTCCTGCTCACAGTGTTCAGCTAGATCCGTTCCTGCTATTTACATTTAGTGCAGTGCGTCCTGCTCACAGTGTTCAGCTAGATTCGTTCCTGCTATTTACATTTAGTGCAGTGCGTCCTGCTCACAGTGTTCAGCTAGATCCGTTCCTGCTATTTACATTTAGTGCAGTGCGTCCTGCTCACAGTGTTCAGCTAGATCCGTTCCTGCTATTTACATTTAGTGTCGTGCGTCCTGCTCACAGTGTTCAGCTAGATCTGTTCCTGCTATTTACATTTAGTGCAGTGCGTCCTGCTCACAGTGTTCAGCTAGATCCGTTCCTGCTATTTACATTTAGTGCAGTCAGTGCGTCCTGCTCACAGTGTTCAGCTAGATCCGTTCCTGCTATTTACATTTAGTGCAGTGCGTCCTGCTCACAGTGTTCAGCTAGATCCGTTCCTGTTATCTTCCTACTGACAGGCAGGCTTGTCTGGTTACAGTATATAAAGCTACCTGAAGAAAATTACAGGTGTTCTATCCCAGCTTAGTGCAGCTACAGGCCATTAGTATGTCTGGAAGGCCAAGAAGGAGAGGCAGACAGTCACAAGCCAATAAGAGAGGGCAAGCAGGCTCTGTGTCTAGTGCTGGTCGTGGAGACGGTGCATCCTCATCAGCCCGTGGCCATGGGACACGCTTGGCCTTTTTTTCGGCAGCTGGCCGTGTTGAGCCGCAACATGCAGAAAACTTGGTCGAGTGGATGACCAAGCCGTCCTCATCCTCCTCATCCTCTCTCACCCATGCCCAGGGTGCTTTGTCTGGCAAAGCAGCGGCCTCTTCCCTCAGCTCAATGTCATCAGTGACTCCTTCCCTAGCTCCACCATGTCCTCATGAGGATTCCCTCGAACTGTTTGACCACAGTGTTGGGTACATGCTCCAGGAGGATGCCCAGCGTTTGGAAGGCTCTGATGATGATACTGAGCTCGATGAAGGCAGTAACATGAGCACGGACAGAGGGGGTGCCCAAGAAGGACAGCAATCTGGCAGTCATGCTCCCCCTGCTGCAGCATACTGCCAGGTTTGCTCCAGTGATGAGGAGGGAGGGGATGATGAGGTCACTGACTCAACGTGGGTGCCTGATAGGAGAGAGGAGGAGGAGGAGGAGGAGGAGGCGGCACATCACCAACGAGGCAGGATGCCCTCCAGGGGCCAGCCTAAGGGCAGCACATTGACTGCATCACACCCCAAAGCTCCACATGTGCAGGGCGCTGCAGTCTCTGCGCGTTATTCAAAAAGTTCTTTGGTGTGGGCCTTTTTTGAGACGAGTGCATCAGATCGCACCGCTGCTATTTGCAACATATGTCTCAAGCGTATCTCGCGTGGCCAAAACATCTCCCGCTTGGGTACCACATGCTTGACCAGACATATGTTGACCTGCCATGCAGTTCGTTGGCAAGCATATCTAAAAGACCCACACCAAAGAACAAAGAGGATCTCTCCTTGCTCCTCATCAGCTGAGATTTCCAACCCCACTAGACCTTCAGTCCTCTCTGAGACCTGCAGTGAGAGGAATGAAGGTGTAGAATTAGGTGTGTCACAGCCAAGTACTTGTGGGCAATCTGCTTTTGGTACACAGACGCCAGATTGTACCAGGCAAATTTCCCTGCCCCAGCTGCTGCACCGCCGAAAGAAGTTTGCTCCCAGCCATCCACATGCCCAGCGGTTGAATGCTAGCTTGGCAAAATTGCTAGCACTTCAACTGCTGCCTTTTCAGTTGGTAGACTCTGCCCCCTTCCGTGAGTTTGTGGAATGTGCGGTTCCTCAGTGGCAGGTACCCAAACGCCACTTTTTCTCACGGAAGGCGATTCCAGCTCTCTACCGGCATGTGGAAGGCAATGTCCATGCCTCGCTGGACAGGGCGGTCAGCGGTAAGGTGCATATTACCGCTGACTCATGGTCCAGCAGGCATGGACAGGGACGTTACTTAAGTTTCACGGCGCATTGGGTGACTCTGCTGGCAGCTGGGAAGGATGCAGGACAAGGTGCAGTAGTGTTGGAGGTTGTTCCGCCACCACGCCTCCAAAATGCTGATTGTGACACACCTCTCTCCTCCACCCCCTCCTCTTCTTCTTCCTCCATGGCCTCTTCCTCGGAACCAGCGGTGCTCCGTAGGCGTTCAAGGGGCTACGCAAGTACGCAGGCCAAAAGATGCCATGCGGTGCTTGAGCTGGTGTGCTTGGGGGACAGGAGCCACACTGGGGCAGAGGTTCTGTCAGCTCTGCAGGGGCAGGTTCAGAGGTGGTTGACGCCACGCCAACTTAAGGCAGGAATGGTGGTTTGCGACAATGGCACCAACCTCCTCTCTGCCCTCCGACAGGGACAACTGACCCATGTGCCCTGTTTGGCTCACGTCCTTAACTTGGTGGTGCAGCGGTTCTTGGGCAGGTACCCGGGCTTACAGGATGTCCTGAGGCAGGCCAGGAAAGTCTGTGTGCATTTCCGCCGGTCATATAATGCCAGTGCTCGGCTGACGGACCTCCAAAAGGAGTTTAACCTGCCCAAGAACCGCCTAATCTGTGACATGCCCACCAGGTGGAACTCGACATTGGCCATGCTGCAGCGGCTGCACACGCAGCAGAGGGCCATCAATGAGTACCTGTGCGACTATGGCACCAGGACAGGGTCAGGGGACCTTGGTTTTTTTTCCCCACGCCAGTGGGCCATGATCAGGGATGCATGCACTGTCCTGTCACCATTCGAGGAGGCCACGAGGATGGTGAGCACTGACAGTGCATGCATCAGTGACACTGTCCCCCTTGTCCACCTGTTGGAGCACACGCTGCGTGGAATAATGGACAGGGCACTTGAGGCAGAACAGAGGCAGGAAGAGGAGGACTTCCTTAGCTCTCAAGGCCCCCTTTATCCAGACAGTGTTCCTGCGTGCCCGCCGATCACACAGGAAGAGGACGAGGAGGAGGAGGAGGAGGAGGAGGAAGATTGTGTCAGTATGGAGGTGGAGCCTGGCACTCAGCATCAGCAGTCTTTAAGGGATCAGTCCCAAGGAACACATGGACTTGTACGTGGCTGGGAGGAGGTGGCTGCGGACGTTGTTGTCCTTAGTGACCCAGAGGACTCCGGACCGAATGCCTCAGCAAACCTACGCTGCATGGCCTCCCTGATCCTGCAAAGCCTGCGTAAGGATCCTCGTATTCGTGGTATCAAGGAGAAGGACCAATACTGGCTGGCAACCCTCCTTGATCCACGTTACAAGGGTAAGGTTTCGGACCTTATCTTGCCATCGCAGAGGGAGCAGAGGATGAAACATCTTCGGGAGGCCTTGCAGAAAGGTCTGTGCAACGCGTTCCCAGAGACTGGGAGGTTACAAACTCCTGTTTCTGGACAACGTGTTGCTGAGGCTTCGGTCAGTCAAAGAAGGAGCGGTGGAGAAGGTGGCCGTCTGACCGATGCGTTCAGACAATTTTTTGGTCCGCAGCCCCAAGGTATGATCGGTTCCAGCAACCATCGCCAGCGTCTGTTTTACATGGTGCAGGAATACCTAGGGGCAAGATCAGACTTGGACACCTTTCCCACCGAAAATCCTCTGGGTTACTGGGTCTTGAGGATGGATCACTGGCCAGAGCTTGCACAGTATGCAATTGAGCTACTGGCCTGTCCTGCATCCAGCGTTCTTTCGGAACGCACATTCAGTGCTGCTGGAGGCGTGGTAACCGATCACAGGGTGCGTCTGTCCACTGACTCGGTCGATCGGCTGACCTTCATAAAAATGAATCAGTCTTGGATCACCACCAGCTACCAAGCACCTGATGCTGATGTAACTGAATAATTTTTTTCAGATCCCTTCAAAGACTGCCTATGCTGACTATCCCTGAGTAATTATCCTCTTCCTCCTCAATCATCACGCTGATAGCTTGTAAGAACATTTTTGGTTCTGGGCGCCACCACCAGTGCCTAAGGCACAATTTTTCAGCCCCTGTATAACAGGGGCGTGTAATTACAATTTTTGATGTAATACTTTGCAGCAGGGCTCGTTCCTGCATTCCAACTAGAGTGTCTGTGAGGGGTTGCAGTGTTGTGGCACCAGCACCAGTGCCTAAGGCCCAATTTTTCTGCCCCTGTCTAACAGGGGCGTGTAATTACAATTTTTGATGCAATACTTTGCAGCAGGGCTCGTTCCTGCGTTCCAACTAGAGTGTCTGTGAGGGGTTGCAGTGTTGTGGCACCAGCACCAGTGCCTAAGGCCCAATTTTTCTGCCCCTGTCTAACAGGGGCGTGTAATTACAATTTTTGATGCAATACTTTGCAGCAGGGCTCGTTCCTGCGTTCCAACTAGAGTGTCTGTGAGGGGTTGCAGTGTTGTGGCACCAGCACCAGTGCCTAAGGCCCAATTTTTCTGCCCCTGTCTAACAGGGGCGTGTAATTACAATTTTTGATGCAATACTTTGCAGCAGGGCTCGTTCCTGCGTTCCAACTAGAGTGTCTGTGAGGGGTTGCAGTGTTGTGGCACCAGCACCAGTGCCTAAGGCCTAATTTTTCAGCTCCTGTTCAACAGGGGCATGTAATTACAATTCTTGATCTAATATTTCACAGCAGGGCCCTGTGAGGGCTTACAGTGTTTTGGCCACAGCAACACCTAAGGCCCAAATTTCTGCTGAGTATATAGGGCAGGACCCTACTTTCAAACATCTAACTTACAAACGACTCCTACTTGCAAACGGAAGGAGACAACAGGAAGTGAGATGAAATCTACCCCTAGGAAGGGAAATTCTCTCATGTAAGAGTTAATATGGGAAAACAATTTCTCCTTTCCACTGATGCTTTCCAATCCTTGTTCCACAAAAAAACCCAAATTTTCAAAAAACATTTTTCATTGGGACAAAAAAGTGAGGTGAAATCTTCTGAAGAGGAGGAAAGACGCAAAACAAATGTCACAGGGGTGATAACCCTTCCCTGTGTTTTCCAAAAAGCTTAGAAAAGATTTTTTGGCTGGAGCTAAACACGTTAAAAATGTTCAAAATTACAAACAGATTCTACTTAACAACAAACCTACAGTCCCTGTCTTGTTTGCACCGCCTGTATACTGCTGTTCAGAGTATATAGGGACCTTTCCTTATTTTAATTTGGGTGCGGGGTTCCCCTTAATATCCATACAAGACCCAAAGGGCCTGGTAATGGACTGGGGGGTACCCATGCCGTTTGTCTCACTGATTTTCATCCATATTGCCAGGACCCGACATGACATTAAACCCGCAAGCAGTTTTAAATGAGATTTTTTCCTTTAAAAATGACATTTGGTGCAGGGACTGTTCTAAACATGGGAAACACGCGTCACTTTACAGGCATACTATAGACACCCCCCAGGTACGATATTTAAAGGAATATTTCACTTTTTTTTTTTTACTTTAAGCATCATTAAAATCACTGCTCCCGAAAAAACGGCCGTTTTTAAAAGTTTTTTTTGCATTGATACATGTCCCCTGGGGTAGGACCCGGGTCCCCACACCCTTTTTAGGACAATACCATGCAAATTAGCCTTTAAAATGAGCACTTTTGATTTCGAACGTTCGAGTCCCATAGACGTCAATGGGGTTCTAACGTTCGTGCGAACTTGCGGTCCGTTCGCGGGTTCTGGTGCGAACCGAACCGGGGGGTGTTCGGCTCATCCCTAGTGATTAGCAATGTTGTATGTTGTGTTCACTCTGTGTTCACTGTAAAACTCACTGATTACATGATCAGTTTCAAATTATCTGTTTATTCTTACAGGTGCACAGTGTGTAAGAGGAAACAGACCAGTGGCTGCAGCCTTTGTTTACGTTTGTGATCCTTGTGATTGGTCAATTTCATTGAGCTGTACCCCAGTCTGTTATCTGCTGTATCCGAAGGACACAGCAAACACAGCATGCATCACAGCATACCCTAGAGCAGGGGTCTTGAACTGGCAGCCCTCTAGCTGTTGTGAAACTACATGTCCCATGAGGCATTGCAAGGCTTACAGTTACAAGCATGACTCCCACAGGCAGAGGCATGATGAGACTTGTAGTTTTGCAACAGCTGGAGGGCTGCCAGTTTGAGACCCCTGCCCTAGAGATTGCACATCTTTCTAACTCCTGGAAGAAGCCATCCATCTGTTTTTATAAAGACCACAACTGGGTAAGCTGTGTAAGGGAAGTGAAAATGTGGAATTTCCTTCTTCTGGTAGTGGTACGAGCCGAAAGTGTGAATAAATTAAAAAACTGTTAGATGTCTTCTTCAGTGAGCATTAAAGAGGTATAGGATATCCTAACCACATAAAAACTCAACTCAAACACATATTGGTCAGGATCAGGCTAAGGTGCTTTGGGGGGGGGGGCCCATTTTTGGCATGCTCAATGCCCCCTTGGGGATACCAGCCAGCATACCTGGCATGTTGGTCTGGTTCTTTCAGGGAGGAAAGGGGAACACTTATTTTATTTCTTTTTACATTAAAAAAATGCATTATAAGTGCAGGTTCGGCTTTCTCCATGAGCTAAAAATCCACAGTAAAGAAAAGAAGCACTTTAAACCAGGAATAGCTTGAATATTGTTTGAATAAGGTGAAAAAATGGACAATGTTGGACAAATTTCAGAACAAATCTACATTCACTGAGTAAAAATTGGATGAGTATTGCAATAAGCCCACTTTCCCACTGAAGAGCAAATGTTAGATGACTCCTATATAATGATATTTTCACAAGGGCGAATCATCTGCGACAGGCAAAGCTTATTTTAAAATGGGTGAAAACTACTGTGATAAATAGAAATAATGTAGAAAATCAAATCATGGCAAAACAATGGGTGAACACTGGGAATAAATACAACCCTGTGTTTACTAACTTATTTTTACTTTACTTTCAATGCAATTCTATCATCTTGGCTATGGCTAACTTTAGGTATTTATATTTCTTTTCTGTGCTGCAGTATTAGTATAGTATTCTGAATCCCAAGATACACTGGGGGTCATTTACTATAGCGCTATGGCGCTAATTCGCGCAAATTACCGCGAATTAGCGCTAATTTGCGGCAATTTAGCGCGAATTAGCGCTAATAGCGCTAATTCGCGCTAAAACGATATTCACTATAGCGCTGGTGAGAAAATACTCCCAAAATCGAATTTACTATAGCTCCCTGAAACTAAATAGCGCCCAAACTCTTACTCTGCTAAAACCTAGAGAATTGCACATGGAAATAATGTTTAGAACATGATATAATTGCCTAAATGGTACTGAAATATGCGGTATATTATTTAAAGATTATCTGCTTTTAAACTGTGTGAAAAAGTGATTTCTACACTGAAATATCTTTAAAAGTCTGAAAAGTGAAAAATTCCCAGTTTTGGACAACTAGGTGCCAACACAACTGAGCATGCTCAGACCTGAAAATAACTCTCATTTTAACTCAAGTGTCTTTTTTACCTGGAGGTATAGTAAATACCAAAATGAGAGCTAATTAGAGAGCATTTTTTGGGAGTTAAAATCTGCTCTAATTTAGTCCAAATGAAGTTTCAGTCATTGATTCTAATGGAACAATTCTAACTTTCACAAAAAAACCTTTTAATGTTGAGATGAAATGTATCTTTCTGTGAAATAAATTTTCCTTTGCAACATTGTTGCTTCTACTTAACATATTTAGTTTTTAAGAATACTAGAATGTGGAATGTTTTGATGTTTTGGTAAAATATATTTTTCTCTGTCACTTTCACTTGTTACTCTTCATCTCACAACAATCTTTACCCCAAACTCACACAGGTGTCTTTATAATCCACAAACAATACCATTGCCGATGAAAATTTAAAATGAATCACAATTTTTTGTGCTTTTTATTATTTCCAAATATTCATAATTTGAGCACCAAAAATGTGATATGTGTACCAACATCAGAAATCAAAATGTAATTCCCAAAAATTTGAGGGTAATATTCTACTCTCACCCACAAAAAAACACCAAATATCACAGAATAAATCAAGAAGAATAACTATTGAGTAATGTAATTCCATCACCTGTATGTCCATAGAAATGCAGTATTTATGTGGTTTTATGTGTATTTATGTGTAGTTATGTGTAGGAGGGTCTCACACGTGGCAGCTCTGTGGCTTAGAGGTTAGAACTTCTGCTTAGTATCTCTGAGGGTCTGGGTTCAAATCCCAACCATGTTACTTCATGTGGAGAAGATGTCTTATCTCCCAGGTCCTATAATTATGTCTAAATGTAGTAGTTATGTGTAGGAGGGTTCCACCACCATTGTAAGTCTTTTCCAGATACACTATATAGCCAAAAATATTGGGACGCCTGCCTTTACACACACATGAACTTTAATGGCAGCCCAGTCTTAGTCCTTAGGGTTAAAATTTGATTTGGCCCACCCTTTGCAGCTAGAACAGCTTCTGGGAAGGCTGTCCACAAGGTTTAGTCTGCCTATGGGAATGTTTGATCATTCTTCCAGAAGTGCATTTGTGAGGCCAGGCACTGATGTTGGATGAGAAGGCCTGGCTTGCAGTCTCTACTCTAATTTAGCCAAAGGGTGTTCTATCGGGTTGAGGCCAGGACTCTGTGCAGGCCAGTCAAGTTTCTCCACCCCAAACTTGCTCATCCATGTCTTTATGGACCTTGTTTTGTGTACTGGTGTGCAGTCATGTTGGAACAGGAAGGGGCTTTCCCCAAACTGTCCCCACAAAGTTGGGAGCATGAAATTGTCCAAAATGTCTTGGTATGCTGACGCCTTAAGAGTTCCCTTATCTGAAACTAAGAGGCCAAGCCCAACCCCTGAAAAACAACCCCGCACCATAATCCCCCTCCACCAAATCATTTGGACCAGTGCACAAAGCAAGGTCCATAAAGACATGAATGAGTGATTTTGGGGTGGAGGAACTTGACTGGCCTGCACAGAGTCCTGACCTCAACACAACAGAACACCTTGGGGATGAATTAGAGAGGAGACTGTAGGTCAGGCCTTCTCGTCCAACATCAGTGCCTGACCTCACAAATGCACTTGGAAGAATGGTCAAACATTCCCATAGACACACTCCTAAACCTTGTGGACAAGAAGAGTTGAAGCTGTTATAGCTGCAAAGGGTGGGCCAAATGAGTTTTGAACCCAATACTAATACTGGGATGCCATTACAGTTCATGTGTGTTTAAAGGCAGGCGTCCCAATACTTAGGCCAATATACTGTATATTGCTTGTGACACTGAGCATGGCTATGGACTTAGGGCTGGTTCACACCACAGAGATGCAGAGAACATGTGTGGGGCTGCCTGGTGGCTAAGTGGGTAGCAGTTCTGTCTAGCAGCACGGGGGTTGCTGGTTCAATTCCCCAACATGCTAATCCTTGTGTTGAAGTTTATATGTTCTCCCTGTGTGGGTTTCTCACCACAATCTAAAGACATACTGGCATTTTATATGTCTCCTGTCGAAATAGGTTCTAATGTAAGAAAGTTAATTTTGGACTTTATATTGGAAGCTCATTGCAGCCAGGGACTGATGTTAATGTTTATTAGCACTAATCATGCCCAGGGACTTGGACATTTCAAATTTTAGGGTTTACACTGCACAGGTACATATGCTTAGAAAAATGTTGCTTTGTTTATGTGGATGCAAATGGACTTTGATCTTTGTCCTGTAGTTGGAGATTTGATGCACATAGCCAAGGCTAACACAGTTGCAAATACTATTATGTGTTCCTGCTCATCAGGTGCAATCACTTTAGACATACATGAAGAGACAGATTGAAAGATACTGGTGGGCGTGTACTTCTATTGGGTGTGTCAGTGTGCTAACAAATAAAATGTTTTTTTTTTTTTTTTCTTCTACTTTTCTTTCTCTTTAGTTTTTGTGGGTGGTGGTTTTGGGAAAGTGCAATATCTCTTTCATATTTTATTTCAATATGTATTTGTGCACCAAAAAACTAATCTCTTTGCCCTGGTTCACATGCTACTTTGAAATTGCGCTACTTCACTTGAAGTAGCACGATTTCAAAGTAGTAAGGTCAGCGTGATTTCAGGTGGCTTCATACACATGTCTATTGAAGTCGCACCTGAAATCGGCAAAAGTAGTGCAGGAACTACTTTAGCAAATTGATGCGGTGCCACAAAAAAAATGTTGCATCGATTGGAACAGTGCCATTGCCAATAGTCATGCGATTTGATCTCTCAAATCGCATGACCAATCGCTCCAATGTAAACCTAGGCTTCTGCACAACTGCAAGTTATATATAAAGATTCCACCTTTATCGTTAACAGCTGTGGAGAATTGCAGGTAATGA
The DNA here is from genome assembly GCA_037952835.1 of Lithobates septentrionalis. Taxonomy (NCBI): domain Eukaryota; kingdom Metazoa; phylum Chordata; class Amphibia; order Anura; family Ranidae; genus Lithobates; species Lithobates septentrionalis. Next base: position 6,718,879 of record JBBDGP010000781.1, on the reverse strand, counting down.
ATTCAGCTGGTGGATAGGCAGTGTTTGAATGTGTCAGCTCTGGTTCACATTGGTGTGATTTGACATGTCAAATCTGTGGCAATTGCACTGTTCTAATTGGTGCGATTTGTATTGATATTGGTGCAGAAACCTGCACCGATGTCTCTGATGTTGCCCCCACAGTCGGGACTGACGTGCAGGAATGAAATTGTGGGAGTTCAGCTAAACGCTTTCCTCCTGCTGTCAGTGTGAACCAGGGCTCAAACTGGGCCTTTTGCCTTTGTAATTCACCTGCTGCTAACCCAGGGACACCATTTCTTATCAAACTCCCTTAAGTTTACCTTCAAATATATGTAGAAATACAGATTTGCATATCTGAAAATAAAAAATACTAATCATGGTTGAGATCAAATATTCGCAGCTGCAATCAAAAGTGTGGTTTCACCTTCTGACCTGGAAATTAGTCATTGTATGCACCCGGAAGTTCCTGTGCTGGTCAGGATCTCCATCTAGGTGGACATGGCGAGGTCTCTTTAGCAGAGAGGAGGTGCTGCTCATTGGCCGGGTAAGTGTAGGATATGTACTTGTACTTAATCAATGCGGGGGTGAATGTCATAGTTAGATTTGGTGTGGGTGGGGTTCATTGATTTGTTTGGCATCACCACACATTTGCTTCCGTCCCATGTGCACACATCACTTTCTGCATTTGTTCTGCTGATGTAAATCAGTAAGGACTAAGCAAGTATAAATGAGAGCTCCTTTTATTAAAATATATATGACTTGTTTCACAGCTGGGCGAATTTTCCAGCAAATTTGGACCTCTGAGTTGCATGACAAGTTGTACCCCATGATTCTCAATGATAACCATTCATATCTGTGCTACTTTAAGTCGCACCAACTTCAAAGTAGTCCCTGTACTACTTTGGTGTGACTTGAGGTATATCGGGTACAATATTACACAGGCATTCCCAGAAGTTGGGGCCAAGTTGCAGCGGCAAAGTGGCAGCAAAATAGTGTGACTTTCAGGTCGCAGCAGTGTGAATGAGATTCAAGCATAACACCTTTGAATTTGGCCCTATTGTCACTTGTGCATCCTGAAGGTGTAGCAAATTCGTCCCTGCACTACCTTGGTTTGACTTTGATGCAATTTGAGGTCCATACACCACAAGATTACACAGACATTGCTTCAAGTCATGACAAAGCTGTGCAATTTTAAGGTCGCACAAGTGCAAATGGGGCCTTATTCAAAGGTGTTATCAATTAATCTCATTAGGTTACTTTCACACTTGGGTGACTTTTCATGGAGCTTTGGACCTCAGAGTCACATGAAAAGTTGTCCCCCTTGATTTCCATGCATATTTATTAGAGCTGCACAATTAATCGTCATCGTGATTTTTTTCCCCTTTACGAACTTGAAAAAAGAGTTTCACGATTCTTGCCACAGCCGAAAAACCAGGAAGTCTGCCAAGAATTAGAACATTCTTTATCAGTGAACTTAACTAGAAACCTTGTAACAATTTGTCAATTAAATAGAATTCTGTGTAAGTGAGGAAAGTTTAACTACTTAAACACTAAACATTTTTCTGACATTTGTTGGTTTCAGGTTAAAATCTTTTTTTTTTTTGCTAGAAAATTACTTAAAACCACCCAACATTATATATATTTTTTTAGTAGAGACCCTAGAGAATAAAATGGTGGTTGTTACAATATTTTATGTCACACTGTATTTGCGCCTTTCAAATGCAATTTTTTTTGGAAAAAATTACTTTAATGAATTAAAAAAAAAAAAAGAAAAGTTAGCCCAATTTTTTGTGGGATAATGTGAAAGATTTTACGTCGCGAGAATCGTGATCTTTTTATTCTAAGCAAAAAAATTGTGATTCTCATTTTGGCCAGAACCGTGCAGCTCTAATATCTATGCAACTTCACCCATGTTCACATAGGTCTGAATTGACATGTCAAATTGTAGGCCAAATCGGCGCCTATTGATGGCAATGGAACTGTCCGAATTGGTGCGACGCCACAACGATTCCCAAAAGTAGTTCCTGCACTACTTTGGGCGACTTCGGGGGGCGATTTCTTACCTCCCAACTTTTTGAGATGTGTATAAGGGACACCTATTAGCAAAAGTAGGTAGGCATAGGACACCTTCTTAAAGGAGAACAGTTGGGACCTATGTGATTTCACTAGACATCTGTGCAGGAAAGTGCACTGATGTCTCTGAAATCGCTGACAAAGTCGGGCTGAGTCACACTTGTGCGACTTTGGACATCAGAGTCGTATGACAAGTCATACCCCATGATTTTTAATGTGTACCATTCATATCTGTGCCACTTTAAGTAACACTGACTTCAACTTAGTCCCTGTACTACTTTGGTCTGACTTTGATGCGAGTTGAGGTCCATAGACCTCAAGTTTACACAGGCATTCCCTGGAATTGCGGCAAAATTGCTGATGCAAAATCATGGGAAAGTTGCGTGTCTTTCCCTGCGACTCCTGCGTCCATAGACCTCAAGATTACACAGGCATTGCTTAAAGTCGCATTAAAATCTCGCAACTTTCAGGTCGCACAAGTGTGAAAGGTGCCTAAGTCACTGTGCTGAGTACTATTTTATACCTAGAATATAAAGTAGTCCCACCATCAAACACTAGTAAACATATGTTCTCAATATAATTGTGCTCAAATGGCTGAAAATCACACAGATGGTATCACCTACTGAAAGCTTGCATTGTACTCAGCAGCATATGCTGAAAAGAGGCAAATGCCTATTAGCCAATGCCACATCGGCACGAGCATGGTTGTTACTATAATATTAATGCCTGAAACGCAAAACATTATTGTATTGAATCAAACATTAGTAAATGTATTTTCTCTGTAGGTAAGTGCTCAGCTCTGTAGCATAGCAGTATACCCTGCTGCCCCCAAAAGTTCAAGCCATTAATTCAAATCCCACTGACAGCATCACCTCCTAGAAGTGTGCATTGTACTCAGAAGCATAATTAGCCAAAGCACATCAGCTTGCTTTATTCCATATTTTAACTCTTCAGATGCATGCAATGGTATGTACTTATTCAATAATATGGTATGGAATTCCAAAATTCAAGGAAAAAAATGTTGTAGGGTCCCCCCCAGTACATACCAGGCCCTTCGGTATGGACTTTAAGGGGAACCCCACACCAAAATGTAAAATAAATTTGATGTGGGGCCCCCAAAATCCATACCAGACCCTTATCTGAGCATGCAGCCTGGAGGTCAGGATAGGGGGGGACGAGTGAGCACCTTCCCCTTCTGAACCTTACCAGGCCAAATGCCCCAAAGCACCTTTTCCCCATGTTGATGGGGACAAGGGCCTCTTCCCGACAACACTGGTCGGTGGTTGTCGGTCTGCAGGCAGGGGGTTTATCAGAATCTGGAAGCCCCCTTTAACAAGGGGGCTCCCAGATCCTGCCCCCTATGTGAATAGGTATGGGGTACATTTTACCCCTACCCATTCACCAAAAAAAGCAGTGAAATGTAAAAAAATTAATAGCCAGTTTTTGACAAGTCCTTTATTGTAGAATAGCTCCGAGCTGTCTTCTTCCCTGAGCCATCTTCTCCAGACGCTGTCTCTCCCTCCTCCATCTTCTCCCCGAGCTGTATTCTCCCAGAGCCGTCTCTCCTGCCGTCGCCATCTGCTGTGTTTTTCCGCACCGCTGGTTACCCGCTAATAAAAAAAAGCTGCTCTTCTTCCATGGTGGTCTTCCTCCGCTGTGTTGTCACCCGCTGTGTGGCGTCTCTTACATAGCCATGGAGCGGACTCTCCGGGTGACATTATCGGATGGCCACAGAAGACCGTCACAAGAAGAGCGGCTTTTATTAGTGGGTAACCGGCTGTGCTGAAGAACACATCAGCGGGAGAAGATGGTGGCAGCAGGAGAGACAGCTCAGGGAGAAGAAACATCAAACACTAGTGAATGTATTTTCTATGTATGTTCTATGTATGTTCTATGTATGTTCTATGTATGTTCTATGTATGACTGTGCTACACCCAATAGGCTAGCGGTCAGCACTTCTACCTTGAAGAACTCATGGGTTCAAATACCACAGAGAAATACTAAAAGAATGAATTGGTGAAAAAAAAGCAAATGACTATTAGCCAATTAGCCAAAGCAGCATATGCTGAAAATAGGTGAATGCCAATTAGCCAATGCACTTTAAATTTGGCTGATTCTATTATATTAACTCTTCAAATGCATGCAATGATATGTAAGTATTCAATAATATTATGGTGTGAAATTCCAAACACCACACACTAACTAATGGGCAAATTACATTTTTTTGTTTGTTCATTTTAATTCGCTTGTGCACTGAAAAGATAAACACAGCTGGGGGATGGTAGGTTGGCTGGTATTTGAACTTGTACCATGAGTGCTGTGGAGACATCTGAACAGACTACTAAGCCATTGTGCTAAGTATGAGACCTGCATAATAGTGTAGTATGATTAAAGAATGAATATAAATAATTACCGCTTTATAGTCACCTAAATTAAAAAATAAAAAACAACATACAACAAATAGGTAACCTAAATGTTTAATACATGTAACTTTACAGAATAGCAGACATTACTATGTAATAATCATTCATAACTGCATTAGTTAGCAAAAGAAGGAAAAAACTAGGAATACTAATTGCAACATACATCAATAGATGCACACAAGGTAGAGCACATCTCACATAAAAATGTTTCTTTCACATACATGGATCATGGTTACAGTGCAGTACTATATAACAATTGGTAGGAATTGGCATTTGCATATACGCGGAAGCGCTAATTAGCGCCAGCTTAGAATTTACTAACATGTGTTTCTCACTAATAGCGCTAGTTTTTCATTCGCACATTCGCCTGTTGAAATTTTATTTGGCTAAAATGGGAGCTATTATTTGCCATAGTGCCCAGTACTTCCTGGAGCTATAGTAAATGACCCCCATAGACTTTAACGGTGTTCGCATGCTCAAACAAACTTTTTTCCTGTTCACATGTTCTGGTGCGAACCGAACAGGGGGGGGTCTGCTCATCCCTACCTAGCAGTAAAAAGGGTCGCTGGTTCGTATTCCCAACCACACCACAAGACTACCTGCCTGGAGTTTGCATGTTCTCCCTGTGCCTGTGTGGGTTTCCTCCGGGTACTCCGGTTTCCTCCCACACTCCAAAGACATGCTGGTAGGTTAATTGGCTTCTGTCTAAATTGGCCCTAGTATATGAATGTGAGTTAGGGACCTTAGATTGTAAGCTCCTTGAGGGTAGGGGCCCATATTAGTGTATAATGTATATGTAAAGCACTGCGTAAATTTACGGCACTATAGAAGTACCTTAAATAAAAATAAATAAGCCTTCACTAATATTATGGTGTGAATCTCCAAAACACCATACACTAGCTAACAAGCAGTTTACATTTGATAAACTTTATTGTATAGTATATAACACATCAAACACTAGTAAAAGTATTTTGTATGTATAATTGTGCTCAGCCCAATAGGCTAGCAGTTAGCACCTCTACCTTCAAAAATTCAGGTATTGAAAGACTCATGGGTTCAAATCCCACAGAAGAATCCTAAAAGATTACTTTTGGTGGAGAAAAGGAGAATTACTGTTAGCCAGTTAGCCAGTTAGCCAATTAGCCAAAGCAGCATACAGTGAATGCCAAGTAGCCAATACACTTTAATGTGGTTGATATTATTGTATTAACTCTTCAAATGCTTGCAATGGTATGTAAGTATTCACTAATATTATGGTGTGAATCTCCAAACACCACACACTAGCTAACAAGCAGTTTACATTTGATAAACTTTATTGTATAGTATATAACACATCAAACACTAGTAAAAGTATTTTGTATATGTATAATTGTGCTCAGCCCAATAGGCTAGCAGTTAGCACCTCTACCTTCAAACATTCAGGTATTGAAAGACTCATGGGTTCAAATCCCACAGAAAAATCCTAAAAGATTGCATTGGTGGGAAAAGGAGAATGCCAGTTAGCCAACTAGCCAAAGCAACACAAATATACGTGTATATATATTTACTGAAAATAGGTGATTGCCAAGTAGCCAATGCAGATTAATGTGAAAGTTTTTATTGTATTAACTCTTTAAATGCATGCAATGGTATGTAAGTATTCAATTATATTATGATGTAACATTCCAAACACCACACACTAGCTAAAGGGCAGTTTACATTTCTTTGTTTGTTTATTTTAATTCACTTGTGCACTGAAAAAATAAACACAGCTGGTGGATGGTAGGTTGGCTGTTGTTTGAACTCATACCATGAGTGGTGTGGAGATATCCAAGCAGACCACTAAGCCATTGTGCTAAGTACAAGACCTGCATAATAGTGTAGTATTATTAAAGAATGAACATAAATAATTACTGCTTTATAGTCAACTAAATTAATAAATAATAAATCAAAAACATGAAAAAAAACAACATACAACAAATAGGTAACCTACATGATTAATACATGTAACTTTACAGAATAGCAGACATTACTATGTAATAATCATTCAGAACTGCATTTCTTAGCAAAAGAAGGAAAAAAAACTAGGAATACTAATTGCAATATAAATCAATAGATGCACGGGAACTAGAGCACATCTCTGATAAAAATGTTTCTTTCACATACATGGATCATGGCTACAGTACAATGCTATATAACAACTTGATAAGAATTGGCATTTGTATATACGCGGAAGCGCCAATTAGCGGCAATTTAGAATCTACAAACGTTTGTTCTCCACTTATATCGCTGATTTTCATGCGCAAATTCGCCGTTTTGTTTCCATTTGGCTAAAATGGGCTCTATTATTTGCCATAGTGCCCAGTACTTCCTGGAGTTATAGTAAATGACCCCCACTGTAACAACAAAACAAGTTCCATTAAACAATCAGTACTTTAAATGTATAAATGTATTCAATTTTGAAGCTCGGCTACAAAATGAAAAAATGTGCTACTTATTTTTGTGAGTTAACATACATACTGTATTGTGGTAATAGAAATCAACCTAGAACATAATTGTTAATGGAGAGCTAACTTTCATTATATCATTGTACTTTACTTAGCAAAGCAAAAAACAGCTCAGTATTTTTCTGAGTTTAATGCACCCCTATGGAAATTCTGTTTCATTGTATGCCAATGACATAATTTAAGTACTTAATCAATTATTACAATTTACAGTGGTTCAAAATTATCCCTGCAGTAGGCAGTTTGTCTAAGGCTGCATAGACAGACCTTGAGGAATAGGTTTGGGACATCAATCATCAATCCCCAATCACCTCTGCAGAGAAACACTATAAAGCACATGAAAATAAAATTTACCTTCTATACATAGTAATATTAAGGTGAACAATTCTGCATATCCATATTTTACTCTTCAAAGCAGAACACTTAAACATTTACTGATACTTTATTTATTTTACCTAAAAATACTAGTTATCTAACATTATAAAATGTAATGTGAAGGGGCAAGGGAGAAGGATGGTCATACACAGATCTCTTATATAGAATCACCACACTTGGAATCTGCAGCAATCCAATTGGCTGATGCAGTTGTACTCATTTCTCATAGAAACATTGTTTGTTAGAAAATTTAAAACATTTTACAAATTTTACAGAAGATTTTACAAACCACCGCAACTCATTGCATTGTCTTGCCAAATAAACCTGTCCAAACTGGTAATAATGTTAACAACAATAATAGTGTCATATTTTATACTCTTTCCATGCAAGGTGACAGGGTTTGTATGAAGCTCTAAACACTTTATACTCATCTCTACAGTGCTCCTCTGCTGCTTTTTCTGTGGACACAACTGTAAAATAAAAGGACAAACAAGATTTGCACAGCTACCAAGGACCCCTCCCAGCTAACAGAGTTTGATTGACACACCAAAATGCTAATAGAACAATAAATAGTGCAGCATTATGATATTTTATACATAAACTAATGTAACCATATAAAAGGGTAATAAAAAAACATTTGCTAAAGTGAATAACCTAAATGAAAATAGTAACAATACACGTTGTGTAACTTCCAATTTGTGACTTGTAACATCTTCCACCTCCAATGCCCTTTTGGGTGTGATCTTATTATTGAACCCCTGTTTCCAGGTAATCAAAAGTAATATACCCCTCCAAGGGTTTAGTATCCATATAATACAACTCCAACTCAATAGAAACACAAAGGAATCGCAGTGCTTTCCATACAATAAAGTTTTCAATAAAACCATATAAAACGACTCGCATTAAAAGGCTGCATATCATTCTACAGCATAAGACAGAAGTAGAATGCAACCTCTCATAGCAAGTCCTCCCAGCGGGTCATTCTCCACAGCATTATGACATTACTGCCCACAAGCTCTGCCTTGTGCGATACATTCTCCCTTTGTCTCTGACGGAGTCCAGGGAGGACGTATTGTGTAAAGTGGAGTATGTGGGCAGTAACATATCATGTTCCCTTTGTATTTTTCTGGAATTGGAGTGGTATTATATAGGAGAGAAGTTTGGAAACCTAAAGGCTTGCCTTTAAGAAAAAAATAATAAATGCACATATTTTTGCAGGAAAAAAATAGCATGCCACCAGCTTGCCTGTTAATAGCTCCATATGGACAGACAGTTACAAAGATGAAGGATTTGGCAATGAACTATGAGGACACTCATCAGTGCCCTCACAGTTCATTGAGAGCTACAAGCTGTCTGCCACTGTGGAAGATAGGACATGTAGTTCATTCATTCACAGATTGCTGTGCATGAATGACACGGCTGAATTTGCAGAGCCCCACGCACAGCTGCACTGCTTTGAAAAATGACAGCGGGTGCAGGGAGAGGAACCCCCAGCTTGCTAACACATGGGGGGATCAGGCTGTGTGGAGGAAATCAGACCTGGAGCATGTTACACATTACATGCTAAATATGGGTGTAACATGTAACATGCTCCAATGGTGAACTTATCCCTTAACCCTTGGAGAGGTAGATGCTGATTTTGACCATCTAGAAACAGGGGTCCAACTTTAGAGGTGAGAGCACACCCAAAAAGGCACTGGACATGAAAGATTTCACAAAGCTGGAAGTTAAACAATGGTCTTGTGGATCTGGAATATTAACTTCACGTGGGAAATTCAGCTGATTAAGAAGATTGTGGACTATCATTTATGTGTGGTCTCTGCATGTATTTTATATTGTGTATTGTTAGTATTTTCATTTGAGGTAATCCCTGTAGCAAGGGAGGATTTATACATTTTTTTTTACACACATATTAGTTTATTTAAATAATATTTGTAATATTTATAACATGTGCCAGCCTCCACTGATGCAGTTTCTGACTCTAGTAGTCAATCAATAGGCCCAAGGGCTTTCACATAATGGAGGGATGATTCCACCACTCCCTCTGAGCTCCAACACTAGTCAACACCAGATATTATGGTGGCTGAGCTATAGGAAGCAGCAATAGAAGACAACTGGAGAGGTGTATACAAAGTGGATGGCATTGGGTTTACATAGACACAGTCACTTTGTCTTTAATGGGCAAAGTTACAGTATCTTTTCAAGCTTCAACATTTTTACATTGCCAACTATAATATATTTAACAAGAACTGTTCTCGGTTGTCAATTTTGTTTAACTTAGTTTTTATGTATTCCTGTGGTTGCTAACAAATATTAAAATAAAATACTGACAAATGTAGGGTAATTAGTTAGTTCTCAGCTTAATTCGTTTGTGGTATGTTCATGGCTCGTTGCTTTAATCTTACAAGTAAAGTCTGCTATTAGTGTTGTTTTCAGCCAGGTCTTCCTTTCTGTGGACTGTAGACAGGGCCTGCGTATTCCCTGAAGTATTTATGCAAGTTGGCTCTCCTCTCCCCCCTTGGCTCTATATTTATTCACTCTGCCATACCAGGTTGGATTTTATCTCTACATAGTAGAAATTGAATCACTTTGAACCATATAGTCCTCCCCTCTCCCCCCTCCCCCTCTCCTTTCTCGCTTTCCCCCTTCCCTCCCTTTCTCCCCCCTCCCTCCCCTCCTTTCCCTCCCCCTTGTCTCCCTCCCCCCCTCTGTTTTCCTTATGGTTCTCTGTCCATATACTAGTACACTTACGTATTTGTTTACATATATATTCTACCTATTTAGTTATTGCGGAGGACTAATTCATCCACGTCTACACATCCCCCATATCTGCCGTGGGGGAACTTGGTAGTGCTTTGACTGTGCTCCTGCATATGGGCTTATGGGTAAGCGGCTCTGTGCCGCCCCCCCCTGTGATTAAATGTATTTGGAATTAATTAAGTATGTATATATGTATGGATATCAATATATATATATATATATATATATATATATATATATATATATATATATATATATATATATATATATATATATTACACATACTTTTCTGTATTGCTATATATAATTTGTTATTTTTGTTTTAGACATCATCCTCCTGATGAAGCGATAACAGACCACAAAACATGTAGAGGACCATATGTCCTGGAGGACCAACCATACCTTGTCTCCATTTTGGAGTACACTAAGTATCAGCACATCTGCATAGACACCCCCCCCCCCCCCCACACACACACACCACATACCCTTTTTATACTGTTCTGTCTTGAACATTGGAATATGATGTTCTTCTTTAGATCATTTGTTTTTTATCTATGTGTATAATAAAATTACAATTTTTATTCAAATATCTATGTTGTTCCATTGGTACCGAGATAGTCCATTTCTTTATTGGAGAGAGTTTGGGGAACTATCTCCACCCCCAATTTGTGAGCATGCCTTGTGAAACAGTTGTATATGCTATAATGTTTTTATTTGGTATGTTTTTTTCTATGAAAGTGGAATTAACTCTAATGCCCTGTGCACACGGTCGGACATTGATCGGACATTCCGACAACAAAATCCATGGATTTTTTCCGACGGATGTTGGCTCAAACTTGTCTTGCATACATACGGTCACACAAAGTTGTCGGAAAATCTGATCGTTCTGAATGCGGTGACGTAAAACACGTACGTCGGAACTATAAATGGAGCAGTAGCCAATAGCTTTCGTCTCTTAATTTTATTCTGAGCATGCGTGGCACTTTGTGCGTCAGATTTTTCTACACACGATTGGAATTTCCGACAACTGATTTTGTTGTCGGAAAATTTTATAGCAAGCTCTCAAACTTTGTGTGTCGGAAATTCCGACGAAAAGAGTTCGATATAGCCCACACACAATCAGAATTTCCGACAACACAATCCGATCGCACTTTTTCCATCGGAAAATCCGACTGTGTGTACAGGGCATTACTGTTATACTGTAATGTTACTTTGTTTTATTGTTACCCATCATTTGCTTAGCAGGTACGCATAATTCCCTGTACACACGGTCGGATTTTCCGATGGAAAATGTGTGATAGGACCTTGTTGTGGGAAATTCCGACCGTGTGTAAGCTCCATCACACATTTTCCATCGGAATTTCCGACACACAAAGTTTGAGAGCAGGCTATAAAATTTTCCGACAACAAAATCCCTTGTCGGAAATTCTGATCGTGTGTACACAAATCTGACGCACAAAGTGCCACGCATCCTCAGAATAAATTAAGAGATGAAAGCTATTGGCTACTTCCCTCATTTATAGACCCGAAGTACGTGTTTTACGTCACCACGTTCAGAACGATCGGATTTTCCGACAACTTTGTGTGACTGTGTGTATGCAAGACAAGTTTGAGCCAACATCCGTTGGAAAAAATCCATGGATTTTGTTGTCGTAATGTCCGATCAATGTCCGACCGTGTGTACGGGGCATAAGTGTGACATATCCCTCCAATCACTTTATTAGTAGACCTTATATACTGAGAAAACTCATCTAGCACCTGCATTAGAATCCTAGTATAGTTTACTCAGGCTCCTGGGCAATCAGTGCCTGCCTGGGGAGCAATAGAAATGGACAAGGATGCAGATCCGTGCTGCTTGATCACTCTTGAAAGCCTCTTCTCTCATGCAATCTGGCGCTTGGATGCTTCTGATGTCATCAAGACTAATGCAGAGACCATAGCCCTGAATTGGACATGGCAACGCTGAGAAGCAGCCCACTGCCAGAGCATAGAGATAATACCATTTGCCAGGGAGTGGAGGATTAGTTAAATGAAAGTGTTTTTACTGCCGCCTAGACTAAACAAGCATTTAACCCTGGCAGTCTGGGTGCAACATCACTGCAAGGGACACTTTTAGATTTACCGTTAATGCAGAATGGTGCCAGGTTGTTTCCCTGAATATCTCAACAATACATTTTCTCTCCTGGAAGTCAGTAAGTTCCCATCCACACCTGTGCAATTTATCACTCAACAATCCATGACATGGGAAATCTCATTATAGCCTATATCATTTATTCACACCTATGCAACATGCATGTGAGACCTGGAAAAAGGTGCAGGTGCTTCTTTTGGTGTGACAGTGCATTTTAGGCCCCATTGATTTCAATGAGAGTGCTTAAAAATGCATAAAAATACATCTAAAGGACATAAAATGCACGAATAACAAATAGAATTGCAAATGCACTAGTTTGAACCTATCCTAAATTTTAAGTGCAGTTTGAATTTTCATGCTGAACAGTTTATTTTCTTTTGGAAAGGCAGCAGGAAGGCATGAGTTAACTAGGTATCTCATTATTTTTAAGGTAATATAAATATAAATAATTGATCGCTTTTACATATGGTGAATGAGATTTCACAGTCCATCGCTCAAAGTGAGAACATTATTGAAAAGTTTTGCCTTCTCAACATGTATATTTCCATCTTAGGGCTATATTACTTTCTAAAAGTATGCTTTCAAGAGGACTTCTTTAAAAAAGAACAGTGATAACATTTACAGCGATAGTGCTTATTGTCAATGTGGTCTCAAATTGATTTCCCTGTGGAAAGGGCTCCCACTTTGTCATGTAATTTATATTGCTCAACTGCAGATCTATAGCACCAGCATCAATCATTTATCATTTATCTTTATTGTAAAACAAAGTATATTTGCACTAAGCTCATTTTAATATCTTAATAATAACTCTTCCAAGTAAAACCCCTCACAAAACATGTATCTTGAACATTTATCTTGAACCTAACTGGATGTCTGAAATGAACAAAAAAGATGCAAGACAGGATTGGGCTGATGAAATAAGTAAACTAGAATTTGCCTTATACATGGCTGGAAAATGAAGTGAACATTTACACAATGTGCTGTGTGAAGGTTAACGAAGGGAAGGCATAGAAAAAAACGAAAATTGGTAAAAAAAAATGTTATTTTCCAATTTTTTCAGAACAGTTTTTTGCTTTGCTTTTTTGTTCTGGAAAGATTGAAAAAAAGTGTGGAATTTGCACTTTTACAATGATAAATGATATATCTACAACATGGTATGCAAATTATATAACATGAATACCTTAATGAAAGATTTGTGAAACTTTATGTAAAGTCTTAAATTATTGCAAGCTCTTTCAGCTAAAGACAAGCAAATCCTGGAAAACAATTGAAGTAACACTGTACTTTTCAATGCAGTTCTCAAACAAGATAAATATGTATTCCTGGCACTAGGAGGCACTGCAGGGAAAAGGCTCCAGTTTAGTTTACCTACAGTTGGGCAAATTATACCTCTAATGCCCCGTACACACGGTCGGATTTTCCGACGGAAAATGTGTGATAGGACCTTGCTGTCGGAAATTCCGACTGTGTGTAGGCTCCATCACACATTTTCCATTGGATTTTCCGACACACAAAGTTTGAGAGCAGGCTATAAAATTTTCCGACGACAAAATCCGTTGTCGGAAATTCCGATTTTGTGTACACAAATCCGACGGACAAAGTGCCACGCATGCTCAGAATAAATAAAGAGATGAAAGCTATTGGCCACTGCCCCGTTTATAGTCCCGACGTACGTGTTTTACGTCACCACGTTGAGAATGATCGGATTTTCCGACAACTTTGTGTGACTGTGTGTATCCAAGACAAGTTTGAGCCAACATCCGTCTGAAAAAATCCTAGGATTTTGTTGTCGGAATGTCCGAACAAAGTCCGACCATGTGTACGGGGCATTACAGTTGTTTGATTGTTGGGATACAGAAGATGATGGTTTCAGTCCTCTCAGGCCTTGATAGGTAAGAGGGTAAATTTGTCTGGCAAATTAGTTTTTCTTTATAACCTTTAAATGATTCCTATTAATGTTCTCCACCATCACAGCATAATGTTTACCTATAGTTTGGTCAGTAAATTGGTTTTGCTTTTCCTTCTCTTAGTAAAAATGGTGCCATCTACAATTTGGAAACATTTCCACTGTGCAATTTCTACTGATAGCAAAGCTGCAATTTCTAGATATTGTGAGAAAAAAATATTATTTTCCAAATGCTACCAGGATGACAGAACACATCCTTGCATGCCAGAGGTGCTTTAAAGACATTAAAAAATACTTTATAGAATTAAATGATGATGGTCATAATTAAAGTGCAAGTAGCTTTTCTCTCCAGGGTTCTCATTCCAGAAAAACTCTTTCTGCTGCTTCTGGAACATCACAAAGTGTTTCTTTACCAACAGCATCTTCAAGTTAGGAAGTGTTGCAAATCACTGCCTCACAAAAATACATAATACCTTCATTTATATATAAAATGACACCTGAAAATCAGGAGAAAATCAACCAAACCCAACCTCTGAAAACCAACCCCATACCATAATCCCCCTCCACCAAATAATTTGGACCAGTGCACAAAGCAAGGTCTATAAAGACGTGGATGAGCAAGTTTGGGGTGGATGAACTTGACTGACCTGACATCACAAATGAGCTTCTGGAAGAATGGTCAAACATTCCCATATACACACGCCTAAACCTTGTGGACAGCCTTCCCAAGAAGAGTTGAAGCTGTTATAGCTGCAAAGGGTTAGCCAACTCAATATTGAACCCTACAGACTAATAGCAGGAATACACGATTAGAAAATTGACCGATCGCTTGACTGCTGACCAAAGAAACAGCATTTGTTGGTCAAAATCATCGCCAAAATTAACCAATCAAAACAATCTTTAACCACATCAATACCAGGCCAATTCTGACACTTTGCTCCTACATGTAAAAATCATCATTTTTTTGCTAGAAAATTACATAGAACCCCCAAACATTATATATGTTTTTTTAGCAAAGACCCTAGAGAATACAATGGCGGTTGTTGCAACTTTTTATCTCACACAGTATTTGCGCAGGAATTTTTCGAACGCGTGTTTTTGGGGAAAAAAACAGTTTTGTGTTTAAAAAAAAAACAAAACAGTAAAGTTAGCCCAATGTTTTTGCATTTTGTGAAAGATGAAGTTACGCCGAGTAAATAGATACCTAACATGTCACGCTTCAAAATTGCACACGCTCGTGGAATGGCGCCAATGTTCGGTACTTAAAAATCCCCATAGGCGACGCTTTAAATTTTTTTACTGGTTACAGGTTTTGGGTTACAGAGGAGGTCTAGGGCCAAAATTATTGCTCTCGCTCCAACGTTCGCGGCGATACCTCACATGTATGGTTTGAACACCGTTTTCATATGTGGGCGGGACTTATGTATGCGTTCGTTTCTGCGTGAGAGCACACGGGGACAGCGGCGCTTTAAAAAAAATTTATTTTTTTTTATTGTTAATTATATATATATTTTTTTTATTTTGACACTTTTTTGCAAAAAAAAAAATGATCACTTTTATTCCTATTACAAGGAATGTAAACATCCCTTGTAATAGCAATATGACATGTCAGGTGCTCTTAATAGTGAGATATGGGGTCAATAAGACCCCATATCTCACCACTAGGCTGGGAAGCCTGAAATAAAAATAAAAATAAAACGATCGCCGATTCCAAGCCGAAGCGGCGCCGTTTTTTTGAATGGAGAGGCCGGGCGTGACGTCATAACATCGCGCCCGGCCTCCGACGATCATAAAGACTCCGGGGACCATCTGGTCCGCCGGAAATCTCTATGATCTACATCCGGCACTGGCGGATCCGCTATCCGACTCACCGCTATGATCGTTCCTATGGTGTAAAGATTCGCCGGCTGAAACCGGCAATATCTGAATGATGTCTGTAACTACAGGCATCATTCAGATATACCCGCCCAAAGCCCAGGACGTCATATGACGGTGGGCGGTGGACTAGTGGTTAAAAGAGCAATCAATTTCATATGTAGTGTTGACGTCTCACGTACAAGTGGTGTCATCTACTAGTTCCGCTCATGTGTGATGATGTTCAAGAGATGTTTTACAGACAACCTTCACACCATTCGCAAATGATATGACACAACTTTTCCATTTTTTCAATCTGTCTTTTTCATTCACAATATTGATATCAGGTATTACTCGCTGGGCAACAACGAGTAGAAAATTGGCTGATCGTTCGCAGAATGGAAAATTTGGGGGACAGGGGGGTGGTTACTTGTTCTCATGTATGGTTGAAATGTTCTTAACATATACAGTCCTTGTTATTCTATTTGTAATAACAAATACTATTTTAAAAAGCAAATTTAGTTTATTTCCTGAATAGGCAGTACATTTATTTCATAACACTTTTATGTACACTACATTTACCGTTGTAACAAAATTACTTTAAATTTGTAAAATTACTCCACACTGAATTTTGTTTTTTTGGGGTTTATTTTTCAAAAATGTCTCTTTTTTGCAGAAAAAAATTGGGATCTTTTTTTTTCATGGCTTTAAAATTTCCAAAACTATTACATCTCTAGTGACTATTCACAACTCCTTTAGTAAATCAGCCTTGATATAAACCTTTTCACTGCAGGCCTTCTTCAGTTATGCACATAGTGCAATTGTTTTGAAATATGAAATCCCTTCAGATTAGTTTATAAAGAAATTGTAGTGTGTATTAGATTACATGAACCTTAAAAACACGCTCAAGTAAGTTTTCTAAAAGACCAATTAGATGAGCATGAAATTTCCATATGATATAATTATATTGGTGTCTGTTCATGTTATTTGGTTAATGTGATCTGTTTTTATTGTATCAAGATAATTAATTATACAGTCTGTCATGTGTGTGTATTCATTTTTACAAGTGTACCTAGTATTACTTTGATCTTTTTACAATGACAGTAGTAAGTAAAATATTAGTGCTATGCTATTTTCTATGTGTAAACAGCATGGTGGGGGAGCAAAGAAAATGTAAGTATATGAAGTAGAACAACCTGTCCCTTGCCAGCATGCTGCAGAGTGGGACCCTTGCTCTCTGTGGGGAAGCAGTTTTCTCTTCACTGCTGATTGCAGGACTATAGGACTGAATGTGTATGCCTCACCTTTTGCAGAAAGAGTATTGCTTTCCTACAAGCAACAAGGGTGCCACTCTGTAGCTACTGGCAGGGAACATGATTTTCCACTCAGGCTTTAGCTGCTCTAGAAAGAAACAAACAGTAAGATAATAGACACTTAAGTTGTAATGCACCTGGAATCGCCATTGGCTTAGCTGATTTAAACTGAAAGTTCAGTTATGCCGTGTACACATGAGCGGATTTTTCAGCATCAAAGGTCCGACGGACTTTTGATGGAGTTACGACGAACTTTAGAACGACTGGACTTGCCCACACATGAACGGACTAAAGTCGTTCGAAAGTCTGTTGGTTTGAACGTTATGACTTACGAAGGGACTAGAATAAGGAAGTTCATAGCCAGTAGCCAATAGCTGCCCTTGTGTCCTTTTTTGTCCATCGGATTAGCATACAGACAAACTGATTTTTCAACCGGACTCGAGTCCATCGGAAAGATTTGAAACATGTTCCAAATCTAAAGTCCGTCTGATTTTCAACAGAAAAAGTCCACTGAAGGTCCGATGAAGCCCACACATGGTTGGATTGTCCAACGGATTTGTTCCGTCGGACAAGTCGGGTCGAAAAGTCCGGTCGTGGGTACACGGCTTAAGGCTTTAACCTGTTGCATAAACCTTACCTATTATGAGAAAAAAAGAGAAGTTGTCTTAAGTAGAATCTGCATATCAAGATCAGTAGATGCAAGATTATAGGCATCCAAAATTATGTTAACATTTCCTCTATATTAATTAATCATGGTTTTGTCCCAAGGATGCTGGGCTTGGAGACAGGGGGTCCTTCGGACTAGTACTGATAGAATATGTTGGACTGGCGTGTCTGAGTGGAAATGCTTCACCTTTCAGACATCATAACTACCAACCACTAGCCTACTGGGTACTTAAACCCCCTTCCTGCCCAGGCCAATTTTCAGCTTTCAGAGCTGTCGCACTATGAATGACATTTGTGCGGTAATTAACACTGTACCCAAATGAAATTGTTATTTTTTTTACACAAATAGAGCTTTCTTTTGGTGGTATTTAATCATTTCTGGGCTTTTTTTTTTTTTTTGCTAAAAAAAGAAAAAAGACTGAAAAATTTGAAAAAAAAACAGTTTCGTAGTTTGTTATAAAGTTCTGAAAACAGGTAATTTAAATGTTTCTCCGTTATTGATGTGCATTGATGAGGCTGCACTGATGGGCACTGATAGGCTGCAATGGTAGGTACTGATGGGCACTGAGAGGTGGCACTGATGGGCACTGAGAGGTTGCACTGAGAAGTGGCACTGATGGGAACTGATGGTTGGCATTAATAGGCAGCACTGATAGGTGGCACTGAAGGGCACTGGTAGGTGGCACTGATGGGCACTGATGGGTGGCACTGATGGGTGGCACTGATGAGCCACTGATGGGAATTGATTGGCAGCACTGGTGGGCACTGATAGGTGGCACTGGTGGGCAAAGGTAGGGGGCACTAGTGGGTACTGGTAGGGGGTACTGGTGGGT
The DNA here is from genome assembly GCA_037952835.1 of Lithobates septentrionalis. Classification (NCBI taxonomy): domain Eukaryota; kingdom Metazoa; phylum Chordata; class Amphibia; order Anura; family Ranidae; genus Lithobates; species Lithobates septentrionalis. Next base: position 6,700,062 of record JBBDGP010000781.1, on the reverse strand, counting down.
ACTGATAGGTGGCACTGGCAGGTGGCACAGTTGGGCACAGACAAGGTAGCTGCAGCTCTCTGTGTGAGGGACTGATGTCCCTCTGACAGAAGCTGGTGATCAGTTTTTTTTTCCCTCACTCTATCAGCGTGAGAGAAAAAAACGATTACTGATCTTCTGTTTACATCACGTGATCAGCTGTCATTGGCTAACAGCTGATCATGTGGTAAGGGGCTGGGATCGTAGACTCGGTGATCACAGAGCACACTGTGTGCACCACGTAGGGGTGTACTGACAACGCATGCTCAGGAGGATGTCTATTGATGGCCTCCTGGCAATTAAGGTCCACGCTGTAGCCATTATTTGGCTATAGCACGGGCAGGAGGTGGTTAAAAAGGTAGTAAACCACAGTTAAAGACAAAAAAATTCCCTGCAAGGCAATGTCATAATGTGCTAGTAAGTATCGCAAAGTAGCACATTATAAGAGACTTACCTTAAAACGAAGCCTTCCAGCGGCACGTTATCAGCGCTGAGAGGGCTTCCATCTTCACCCAGTCTTCCTTCCAGATTCGCAGCCTTCAGCTACATGAGTGGATGGGGGCACGATGATGTCCCTTTTGCACATGCACGCGGGAGCTGGCGTTTACGGCACAGGGCTCTGATGGTCCGGAACAGTATGCCAGATCATCAGAGCGCATGCATGCAAGTTTAGGAGATACTTACAGTACCTATTATTATACAGCAGGCTTACCTGTAGGTATAAGTGGTAAAACTGAGTTTACTACCACTTTAAGAATGTCCACCTTTTTTTATGGTCACCAATCAATATTAGAAGCCGTATGACTGAATTAAGTGCAAATTCAGTCCTGCAAATAAAAAACCTAAGAGACGGGGGCCGTGGCTACCGCGCTAGAGAACAGACGCATGACCTGTTAGCTCTGCACTGACGGCAGGATTTAAAAAAATCGAGGCGATCCAGACTGCTCCTTCTGGCACCAGCACCTACCTAAAGACCCACAGCACCCTCCGAGATGACGAGGAAGAGACAGAACTCCTCACAACCGAAGAAATTAAACGATTTCTTCCCCCCTAAGAACCACAGCGGGATCCAAGATGGCGCCGCCGGCTGCTCTCCGGTTACATCAATCGAATCACACTCGGCCACACCAAGCCCGAGCTCCGGACGAAACCCACACTCCTGCTCCCCAGATGCCTCCACTCCGCTCTCAGGCAGCCCTGCCAAATCGAAACCCCGCATGTCGAATGATTCGACCAACCACAAGGTCACTACGGGACATAACTCTCTAGAAGACACGAGAGAGATGGCTGATTCCATTAACTCTTTCCCCACTGTTAACCAGCCCCTCTCAGACACAACCCTTAGAGACATGTTAGTCTCATTACGCAGCTCGCTGCACGCAGACATGATGGAATGTATGCGGAACTTTAAAACAGAGGTGAAGGAACTGGGGGGCAGAGTGGACCACGTGGAGAAAAAAATGGGGGATTATGCTGCATCATACAATACCCTGGTAGATGCTCATAATGACCAATCAGATGAGGTAACGTGGCTTAAAGAAAAAGTCGCAGACCTCGAGGACAGATCACGCAGAAATAATTTGAAAATGCGCGGGGTCCCCGAAAGTGTCCTACCATCACAACTCCGCCAATATGTCCAGGAATTCATGTCAGCATACTTACCATCTACCCCTTCTTCGGAGTTAATCATTGACAGAATCCACAGACTTCCCAAACCTGCACACCTATCAGACAACATTCCTAGAGACGTTCTGATGCGGGTGCACTTTTTCCATGTTAAGGAGCAGTTCATGCTAGCCTTTAGGAAAAATCCACAACCTCCCGAGCAATACTCAAATATTCAAATGTTCGCAGACCTCTCGCAGTTCACGATGCAAAAACGTAAATCACTGCTAACTGTGACTAAAGCACTGCGCAATCACAACATCATCTACAGATGGGGTTTCCCGACAAAACTCATCGTCACCCATGATGACAAGACCTCGGTGATCACCAATCTGGAAGACGGCCTATCAATGCTGCGCACTTGGGACATCCTACCAGAACAACCCTCTCCAGGGCCTTCTCCCTCCTCAAAGCTAGATGACCAGACCGAATGGAAGGTTGTGTCATACAAAAAGCAACAGAAAAGTCGCAACAAATATTCGCCTCGAATGTCATAAGCTACCCACAACTACGAATCTCCTGCCACCTAATGGAGCTAACACTCCACGTAGTTCCCCCTCCTAAAAATGCGCAGTACATCTGCCATCAGATTCTGGAAAGAATCTCACCTTTTTTACACACAAGTTCTGTTTTTGTTTGTTGTTTTTCTCTGTTTTACCTCTTCCTTCTCTCCCCCCTTAACCCCTCAAATCGGTGACGGTCTGAAAGCTCATATCACTGGAGGAATTCTTCTCATCCAGAAAGAAGACAAACCGCAACTAAGACCACCAGCAAATACCCAGGAATACATAAGGTACCAATACACCATCATCTTACACATTACATATGGCGGTTAGAGTGACCTCTTTCAACGTCCACGGACTGAACCACCCTGCTAAACGAGCCTCAGCGTGGAAGGAAGCCCTCAGATTAAAATCTGACATCCTGTGCATACAGGAGACGCACTGGGTAACCTCAGCAATCCCCAAGTTCTCCCACCATAAATTTCCACACATTTTTCAGGCATCAGCTTCTAAAAAACAAAGGGGTGTACTCATCGCCATCAGAGACTCTGTTTCTCTCTCAATTCAAGAGACCCATGTAGACCCTGAGGGTCGGTATCTAATCCTAATTGGAGAATTTAACAACCATTTATACACGCTGGTTAATCTTTATGCGCCTAACACGCGCCAACTCGGTTTCTTGAAAAAGATGTTTCGCAAGATCAACTCAATCAAAAAAGGAGCAGTTATAATGTGTGGAGATTATAATGTCACAGTGGATTACAAAATGGACACCACCTCCAAATCAAGACGCCCTCTTCCCTCAATCCAAAACATACTACATAAAGAAGAGATGTACGACGCTTGGAGGTGTCAACACTCTAATGAACGGGACTACTCCTTTCACTCCTCTAGACATAACTCGTATTCACGCATAGATCTAATCTTGGTGGACAGAATTCTACTTCAGAAGGTGTCCTCCTCTGCCGTGCATGACATTACGTGGTCTGACCACGCCCCTGTGTCCCTCACGATAGAGGAGAGATACCCATCAGCACCATCCTACATTTGGAGGGCCAACCCTCAAATCTTCCAACAACCATCCCAGGTTGCTCTTGTAAACAAACATCTAAAAGATTATTTTGAAGTCAATGCTAAATCGGTTAACAGTCCATTTACTATGTGGTGTGCCCATAAGGCATATATTAGAGGCATATTGTTACAGATCAGCTAGCGGATGAAGAGGCAGAGGACATTGAAATTAGATTCCCTTCTCAAAGACATAAAACTTCTGGAGGCCCAGAATAAAACCGTACCTGACCCAAGCATAACAAACAAACTAAACCAGCTGCGATCGGATCTCAGACTCATGTTGCTAGAGCAATATGACAAACATATTAGGTACCTAAAACTAAATCACTACTCTTCAGGTAACAGAGCTGGCAAACATTTGGCCCAGAGACTGAGAGACCGTAGGACACAAATGAGGATCCCTCACCTAATTCGCAGCTCAGATAACAGTAAAATCTTCAACCCTATTGACATAGCAAATAATTTTGCTGAATATTACTCCTCTCTTTATAATTTAAAAGACGATACAAATACACAACAGCCCTCAGATGACGCCATTCAATCATTTTTAGCAGATCTCACACTACCCTCCCTTTCAGCATCACAATTAGAACAACTTAATCTACCCATAACGGAGACTGAGATCCGCAAAGCAGTTAAATCGCTACCCACTGGTAAATCTCCAGGACCAGATGGACTACCAAACAGTTATTACAAAGTGTTTTGCGAAATCTTGTCCCCCTCACTCAAAGAAATTTACTTGGAAGCAATGTCCTCTGCCTCATTCCCTGCCGAAATGCTCAAAGCGTATGTTGTTACCATTCCAAAACCTGGGAAAGACCCTATTACACCTGCTAACTTTAGACCTATTTCCCTACTAAATACAGATGTTAAACTGTACGCCAAGATCCTAGCACATAGACTTATAAATCTCCTACCACTTCTGATCAACCCAGATCAAACGGGCTTTACCAAAGGTAGACAAGCATCTGACGCCACAAGGAGGATTATTAATTTGGTCCAGCGAGCTGGGTCCTGTCGGGTGCCTTCTCTGCTGCTCTCTTTGGATACGGAGAAGGCATTTGACAGGGTCCATTGGGAATATATGGCACAAACACTTAAGAAGTTTGGGTTCGCAGGCCCCATCCTCTCGGCTATCTTGGCCCTGTACTCTTCACCATGTGCGCAGGTCTACACTTCAGGTACCCTTTCCCTTCCCTTCCCAATTACCAATGGTACTAGACAGGGATGCCCCCTGTCCCCTTCTATATTCAATCTCCTTATAGAACCACTAGCCGAAAAAATTAGAACACACCCAGATGCACCCGGATTCTCCCTGCTAGGTAAATCACACAATATTAACTTATTCGCAGATGACATCATCCTTCTTTTGACCTCACCCACCAAGTCCCTAAAATGTGCCCATGACATTCTGACGAATTTTAGCCAAGTGTCATACTACAAAGTGAATTTCTCAAAATCTCTAATCTTAGGTCTAAATATCCCTCCATCCCTCCAAGTAGATCTACAAAAACGATTCCCTTATACATGGAACTCATCCAGCATCCCTTATCTAGGACTACAAATAACAGCTGACCCCTCCAAACTAGCAGATGCCAATTATGACCCGCTGATTGACAAAATAGCGAAAGAAATAAAAAGACTCAACAAAGTAGAATTATCATGGTCAGGACGATTAGCATCCTTCAAAATGCTACTACTCCCCCAAATTCTATATGTCTTCCGTACCCTACCAATTCAACTCAAGAACACCCATCTCCAATCACTAAACTATCTTCTCAGAAATTACATATGGGGACCCAAAAGACCCAGATGTTCTAGAAATGTTCTAATTAAACATAGGTTGGCGGGAGGCATGGGCCTGATAGACATCAAGGACTATCATCGAGCATCCTTGCTTACCCAACTCAGACAATGGTTATCACCATCCCCAGATGTCCTCTGGCACAACATAGAACAAGCCCTCAGTCCAACCCAAGATCTCCGACTACTATTACTACTTGACATATGGAAACCATATCCCTTAAGATCATTACCACTAACTATTCAGGCCTCTCTACTTGCGTGGAGAGAACTACACAAGTCTTCCCCACCCCCAACCAAAAGTATAAACATCCCAATTCCAATCACAATCTTGAACCACTCCATACCATACTCCAATTTTACAAATTGGTCTACAAGAGGTATATCTCTAATTGCCGATCTATATAATAACAACACACTTAAACCATTCAATACTCTAGTGAAGGAATACTCACTACCCTTAGCAGACCACTTTAAATATAGACAACTGACTCATTTTCTAAAATCTTTAAAATCAACCCACATACCTATACATGAATCAATATGGCAATTCTACACAAATACCCCTACTACACCTAAAGGTATTTCTTTATTTTATAATTTCCTCCAAAATAAATCTTCCTTTACAAAACTCCCACCATTCCTAAAATGGGAGTTGGAACTGGGAGAATCCTACACTAACAATCAATGGGAAAATGCACTCAAAACCACGTATAAAGCAACTAGATGTGTAAACCATTGGGAACTTTCCTTAAAAATAGCTCAAAGATGGTACCTTACACCTTTATAGATTGTCCAAATTCTCCTCCTCCAACTCACCATTGTGCTGGAGAACATGTGGAGAGGTGGGTAACATTTTGCATGTATTCTGGTCATGTAAACACCTCACCAGCTTTTGGAACAATATATTTAAGTATATATCTCGTATCACAGGAATACTAAAACCACCAAACCCAGGTTTAGCACTGTTAAACTTAGGCATTGAAAGCTTCCCTCCTTGCTTTCGTACAGTGGTCACACATATACTCCTAGCTGCTAGATCACTGATTACTAAAAACTGGAAAACAAATATTGTACCCAATGCTTCAGAAGCCCTTGTTATAACACGAACCAATTACATCTTTGAGTCACTAATAGCAGCAAGAACCGAACAAAAACCTGTCTTTGACAAACATTGGAAAATATGGTCGGATTGGTTCAAAGAAAACTAGTGGTTTCTGAATTGAAATATATATACAATCCTTGATATTTCTTAGTTAAGCTTGCATAGTTAATGAAAAATATACATACCTACAACATTCCGTCACCTCTCCCTCTCCCTTCCCTTTACCCCTCCAACCCCCTTCCCCACCCTTTCTTCATCCCCCCCCCTCCCCCCCCTTCCCCCCCCCCTTTCTATCCTTTGCTACACTTTCATTTTATTGTCTCATGAAAATACATAATGTTAAATAAACTATTATTACAATATATATAATGAATAAGATAATAACATTGTAAAAATTACTTACCCTTTACAATGTAAACTCTGAACCTATCTTTGATTAATGTATGTTTTCACGATGTGTTCGTCAATGAATAAGAAAAGGAAAATTTGTACTATGTTTTGTACTTGAAAATCTTTAATAAAAATAATTTGAAAAAAAAAAAAAACCTAAGAGACGCTCCTTGTAAGTATATTGCCATACTTTTCATCACTGCATTGTGCAAACGTTAACGTAAAAAACACATACAAAAATGCAGCACTTTCATACTTTCATGATACACTTTCATAAGCCCAAAGAAATGTATCCCTTGATTAAATGGCTATTTACTTGTGTTTGACCCCTATATGCCTAAGATTTAAAGTGTACCCATGCCCCCTGTAACTTTCCAAGCATTGCTTTCGGTCAGATAGGCTACATATCTCAGGACCAAAAGGGAGACTTTGGGAATAGAGAGGGGTTGAAACCAAGCTTGAACATTTTAGGAAAGTGTAGATTTAACTCCTTTCTCTATCTCTATCTGATTCTTTTGACATGCAGTTATCACTAAAAGTAATCTTTGCTTTTACATTGTCTCTTCATATACTCAGTTTAAATTGCCCTGTTTTTGCCACAGGGTTTCTATCTTTATACTCTTTAACACACAATTTGTAAAGCTATTAATAGAACTGTACAGAATACTAAGGTTTTATAATGAGTGACCTACTATTACACAGACTCTCAACACATAAAAAATGCCATATGAATGCACAAAATCATTATATTACCATGATACATGAACTAGAAGGTAGTAAATAAACATCTTAATGTAAATTAACATATGCCGTGCTCAACAACTTAAAGCATTTTATCTGTAAAACGTCTTCTATCCTTTCAGTTGAGTTTATAACGCCATCTGTTTTAATTATACTTTTGGTGGTGTGCTATAAAGTTAATAGAAGTAGTACTGCAAAGTCAATCTGAAACAATGGGGGCTTTTTTCTGGTGTTGTGTCTGTGAGAACTCATTGCTGGGGTCTCAGTGTAATAAACTTCACAAGTGTTAGATTACTGTTAGAGCTCAACAGATGTTCCTTCATTTTTTCCCTTATGTGGAATGCATGTTTCTGCCAAGCCCTGATATTATTTAGGTAATTATTTAGTGGCGGCAAATACTCTTAAATCAATTCTAATTCTATTCACTTTTTATGTTGCTGATTTCTTTCAGTCTTTTCCAGTAACTATTAGATTTAAATAAGTATTCAACATGCACACTGACATACATTAACCTACTTTGCAGCAGAAGGATAATGTTTTAAAAATGTTTACCGAAATGCAATTAAACACAAATAAAAAGGGTTGGCATTTAAAAAAAACAAAAAAACATAGGGACATAATTTGAATGCAAAAAACTAGAGCTCAGTTAGTGTTTTAAAGTAGAACTCCAGCTGTACTTTGTTTTTTGTTTTTTTATTTTATTTTTATTTCAATGCTTGACCCCCATGTAGCAGATTTTTTTTCTTTCTTCTAGAGGAAAATCTCTCTAACAGTCACACAACAACAACAACAACCATTTTTATTCACAAGCGTTTGGAATGGTTAGAATAATCATTACCTTATATTTTTTGCCTGTATGCTCATTGGATATGTGTTCTCACTTCCTCTCTGAAGGAATTCACAGGAAACCTCACCAATGTAGAAAGTAAATAAATAAATATATAAATAAATAAATAACAAACTTTCGCCCACTTTTTACAAAATAAGATGAACTAATTGGAGTTAAAGTGATTGTAAAGTCTTTTTTTTTAATTAAAATAACACACATGTTATACTTACCTGCTCTGTGCAGTTGGTTTTGCACAGGGCAGCCTAGATCCTCCTCTTCTCGGGTCCCTGGCTGTAGCTCCTGGCCCCTCCCTCCTGTTAAGTGCTCCCACAGCAAGCAGCTTTATGGGGGCACCCGAGCCGAACCGAGGGACTCGTGGACATCGCAGGATAGAGATGGGGCTCAGGTAAGTATTAGGGGGCTGGGGGGGGGGCTACTGCACACACAAGGCTTTTTATCTTAATGCATAGATGTATTAAGATAAAAAACCTTCTGCCTTTACAACCACTTTAATACAGTGACAATTACGGTAAAGTTAAAATCTATTTTTTACAACATGCGGCATTCAGTTTGAAATTACAACCAAATCCCAGACTGCATTTTTCTAAGCTTACATATATCTAAATATGTATATACATATGCACAATTTTATTCAAAGAACAACATATATCCCATGGACTGAACTAACTGCTTTTTAAAATATATTTGTGTAAAACTGAAACCATTTATAAACAAAATGGATTTATAGAATCTCCAGTTCTACCATCCTAAAAGACAGCCAGTGCAAGCAAATTATTAATGTGTACTGAAACACCAACCGCCACCAACCACTCAAGGTGTTCACTCACCAGATGGTAAGACTTTAGAGGTCAAAAAACAAGATAAGTGTAGCGCTAGAGAAGGTCCCAAAATAAAGTCTATGGATTAACAATTCAAAGATCATAAGTTATGAGAGACCATCACTGGAGGGAAATACAAAAGTCCTCTGGAACAAATCTCCACAAGAAAATGAATCATCCGTAACAGGAGCCCACACACCACCAATAGAAGTGAAAAGGCTTACCGGACTCGGTGGACCAAACAAGGCATACGCCAGGTGGAGTCAATCAGGCTTAGGTGGTGCTGGGTGAAAGTAGGCCCGGACGGGCAAAGTTGGTGGAATGGCTACCACATGGCTGTGTTCTTCAAGCGTGATCGGGTCAAAAGATGTGAAATCCGGCGCCCATAAATCGTATCCCTCAGATCCACGTTGGAACCAGCAATATCAGCAACCAAATGAAGAAAAGGAATGGCCAAATAGTGTAAATCCGTTTTAATGGAAAATATAATAAAAAAGTATACACTCACATAAAAAGGTATCTAAAAACAGCGCTGTAAAGAAGTGGCGACAGTGGGGTCCTTTGTGGTAGCGCAGAATTATTGTGTATATAAGACTTTAGAGGTGAATACATGCCTAATACCATTCAGGTTTGATGATCTTGTCTGCCACAATAGATCGCAGATGCTATCTTCCCACATCAAATATAAATAGAGAAGAAGGCTTTGGATAGTGTAATGCCCCGTACACACGGTCGGATTTTCCGATGGAAAATGTCCGATCAGAGCGTGTTGTCGGAAATTCCGACCGTGTGTGGGCTCCATCAGACATTTTCCATCGGATTTTCCGACACACAAAGTTGGAGAGCAGGAGATACAATTTTCCGACAACAAAATCCGTTGTCGGAAATTCCGATCGTGTGTACACAAATCTGACGGACAAAGTGCCACGCATGCTCAGAATAAATAAAGAGATGAAAGCTATTGGCCACTGCCCCGTTTATAGTTACAACGTACGTGTTTTACGTCAACGCGTTTAGGACGATCGGATTTTCCGACAACTTTGTGCGACTGTGTGTAGACAAAACAAGTTTGAGCCAACATCCGTCGGAAAAAATCCTAGGATTTTGTTGTCAGAATGTCCGAACAAAGTCCCACCGTGTGTACGCCCTATAATACTTAAATGATTGTATTAAAATGTTTAAAACAAGCTGGCATTAAAAATACAGAGAATGCTATCGGTAAGCTTCCAACAGCCTGTGATGTTAATCAACTAGCGCCGCCCTACACATCTTGTCTTAAGGAACATCATAATTGAAAGGTTACCACTGTTGATAAATAGGCTATTTACTATGGAGTTTTGTTTTCATTGAGACAGGGGTTACACAGGCAGGGATTGCATTGGCAACTATCATTTTGGATAAAGTATTCATATTGGATTAAGTATAATGCCGCGTACACACGGTCGGACTTTTCTTTTTTTTTTTTTTCTTTTTTTTTTTTCTTTTTTGCTACTTCAGCTTTTACAATGAGAGGGTTTAAATCGCCATGTATAGGTCATTTCTTCCCATTATAGCATCACATCATGGTAGCAAGGTATAATATTCTTATTTTCATTTAAAAAAAAAAAAATTATTTTGACACTTGCAATAATAAAGGGACAGAAAACCCCCAACTACTCCCAAACCCAAATGATATCTTAAATACCCCTATCCCTCCTCCCCCCCACCCCCCAATTTACCCCCCGGTTTACCCCCCCACCCCGGTCCCGCAGAAATGCCTCCTTTAGTATATGCGTCTTCATATAAACTTCTCCGCATACGTCCAGGTTTTTTTAAAGGCTAACCATTTCGCCCATTTTGTTCCCTCCCGAACTTCATCTATCTCCGCCGAAGAATCTTCAGCGTCACCTGCCTCTAAGATATAGATTCCATTGACCCTGATTAGCCAGTCACGAATGTTTGGGCCTTCCATCTCTTGCCATTTTTTTGGTATTAAACTTTTTGCCGCATTTAGGAGAGTGGGAGTCAGAGAGGCGTTGTACTTGCCCGTCTGACCCCCAGTCCCATGGAACAAGCATACCCAAGGGTCCTCCCTGATCTCAATCCCCGTTATCTCTTGTATTGTCTTAAGTACCTCCTGCCAGAACCTTTTAATCGTTGGACAATCCCACCAAAGGTGAGCCATTGATCCCCTAGCGGAACATCCCCTCCAGCAGTTTCCAGAAGATTCTGTTTGCATCTTATTTACTCTATCTGGCGTCATGTACCATCTGGCTAGGCATTTAAAATTTGACTCTATTGTTCTCACATCTACTGCCGACTTATGTGTTGCGTTAAAAATATTCTGCCACGTTACATCGCTAGGTAAAGAGTCTAGCTCAGATTCCCATTTATTACAATATAGCGGATTTACGCCTACCCCCTCATCCCGCACTATTTTATATAGTTCTTTTGTTTTCTTTGTGATTCTGTTTTTCAAAAACAGTTTCTCCATAGGTCTAAGATTCTCCTTATCTCTGATTGGACCGGGGAGGCTTTTAATAAAAGTCGCCAGCTGATTATACCGCCATGTGTCGATATTCATTAGGTCCTTGAGTAAGGATAACTCCTGAAAAGTGACAATTTTGCCATTTCTTGTAATATCCAATAATTGTGTTTCGTGCTTCCTTATCCAATTCCCTCCCACTTCCCTTAACCCTGGTGGAAAAAACTTGTTTTCCTTTAAATAAATGAGTGGTGAGTTAAATTCCCATGCCTTTTGTTTGTGTAATTGATCCCAAGTCCTAAAGGTGTGACGTGTTATTGTATGTGTATTCGGACTTAATTCCCTAAAGTGTGGTGGGTTCCAAATTAATTGGTGTATTTTTGCCTTGCTCAAATCTCTCTCTAATTTCACCCATCTTTTTCCTATTGGTTCCTTACCCCATTCTAACATTCATGAAAGTACTATTGCTCTGTGATAGTTTTTAAAGTCTGGAAGGGCCACACCCCCCTGTGATTTATCCCTACTCAGGACCTTAAAGGCGATCCGTGACTTCTTATTTTTCCATATAAATTTGGAAATAATATTGTTCAGGGCCCTAAAAAAGGACTGTGCTAGCGGAATTGGAAGTAACTGCATTTTATATAGAATCTTCGGAGCCAAGGTCATCTTAACGGTATTGACTCGACCTAGCCAAGAAATCGGGAAATGCATACTTTTCTTTGTTTCCTGCTTAATCTCCTCAAGGAGGGGTATGAAATTTAAACGGTATAATTTCTTAAGGGAGTTTGCTAGTGCTATTCCTAGGTAACCTATTTTTTTACACCACGGAAATTGGAAATATTCTTTGAGTTTGGTTACCTCTTGTCTCTCAATGTTGATATTTAGGGCCGCCGATTTACAAAGGTTCACCTTGTAGTTTGACAGCTCCCCGTATCTCCTCAGAGTGGCCAGGAGGTTCGGGAGTGAAATCCTCGGATTCGCGATGTAGAACAGTACATCATCGGCAAACGCCGAGAGCTTGTGTACATCACCTTCCACTACACATCCGCGTATATCCGGATTTTTCCTGATCACCGCTAGTAGGGGCTCTAAAGTCAGGACAAACAGGAGAGGAGACAGGGGACATCCCTGTCTAGTTCCGTTTTCCATCCTAAACTCTCTTGAAAATACACCGTTTACCTTGACAAATGCAGATGGGGCCTTATATAATGCCTTGATCCAGTTTAGCATAGTATCACCCAATCCGATTGCCCTCAATGTCTTTATCATGAACCCCCAGTCTACTCTGTCGAAGGCTTTCTCTGCGTCCAACGACAGTAGCAGACTGGGGCCCCCCCCGTTTTCATCGCGTCTATGACCAGTAGGGACCTCACACCGTTATCCCTCCCCTCTCTGCCTGGGATAAAACCCGTCTGGTCTGGATGGATCCAATACGTCATTTTGTCCCTCAATCTATTAGCTAATACCTTGGCATATAATTTTATATCGGTATTAAGTAGAGCAATCGGCCTATAGCTCGAACACAGTGAGCTATCTTTCGCCGCTTTAGGTATTAAAGTAATCAATGCCGTCAGTGCCCCTTCACAAAATTCCTCCTGACCCCCTATCTTATTCCATATCTGACAAAGCTTGGGGATCTGGGAATCTTTAAATTTTTTTATAAAAGTAGGCGGTAAAGCCATCTGGCTCTGGACTTTTTCCAGAGGGGGATGTTTTCAGGGCCCTCTCAATCTCCTCCACCGTAATCGGTTCTTCTAATTCTTTTGCCTCACTGTCCGAGAGACTTGGTAGGCCTGCCTCTTTTAAAAACTCATCTATCGTTTCTTCTTTTTCCAGGGTATTTGCCCCACCTTGTTTAACTTTATACAGAGCTGTAAAATATTTTTGAAATTCTTCAGCTATGTCTCTAGAAGTATATTTAAATATCCCAGTTTTATTTTGAATCCTATCTATAAAATTCATATCCCTTTTCTTTTTTACGACTGTTGCCAGATGCTTCCCTACCTTGTTACTCCATCTAAATCTATCTTTTGCGTTTTTATACAATATGCGTTTGGATTCCAGTTCCATTAGGTCTTTTAGTTCTTCTCTTTTATGGATTAACTGCACCAGGAATGAATTGTGGCCCCCGTTAGCTGATTTATGTAGTTGTTCCAGCTGATATATTTCTTCAATTAGTTCTACCTTCCTTTTTTTTTTCTCTTTTTTCTCTTTAGCTTCTAAAGAAATCAGTATGCCCCTTGTGTACGCTTTTAACGCCTCCCATAAGACTGAACCAGAGACCTCTCCGGTATCATTTATCAAAAGGAAGCCCTCTATTTCATCCTGTATCTTGCTATAGACGGTTGGATTCCCAATTAGCTTTTCGTCCAACTGCCATGAAAATGGTGATCTCCGGTATCCGGGTATCACCACCTTCATCAAAACTGGTGCGTGATCAGATAGTGTGGTGACATTTCCTTGACATAATCAAGTAATCTATGGTCTACCATAAAGTAATCGAGCCGAGAGTAAGACCCATGTACTGAGGAAAAAAAGGTATAATCCTTAACCTTTGCGTGTTGTACCCTCCATGCGTCCATCAAATGGCAGCTGTGCAGTTTCTGGCCTACTTTTTTTAATAGTTTCCTACTCATTCTCTGTATACCAGCTGTGCTATCCAGAGCTGGGTCTAAGCAAAAATTCAGGTCTCCTGCCACAATCACCTGCCCTGCCCTGAAATCTGATAGCTTATTTAAAACGTGTAGCAAGAATTGCGCTGGGTTGTTGTTTGGACAGTAGATGTTCACCAGGGTAAGAACCCTTTCTCCCACTCTAATCTTCAGAAAAAGATAGCGGCCTTCCCTATCCTCACATCTTTCTAATAACGCAAACCTGGTCCTTCTCGAGAACCCAATTGCCACCCCTTTTGGCTCTCTTAATAGGTGAATCGCTATAGAACCAATTGGGGAAACACTTGCAGAATAATCTAATGTGTGAGTCCTGTGAGAGATGTGTCTCTTGGAGAAACACTACATCTGCCTGAAGTTGTTCTAATTCTCTCAAGATTTTATGACGCTTAAGGGGGGAATTCAGCCCTTTAACATTATAAGTAATACTTGTAAACTCTGTCATTTAACTTTTAAGTAACACTGCTCATTAGATACGCATATTATTCTTTGCACCCTTTTATTTGATACCTGCCGGACCCATTCCACCCTCCTCCCCTCCCTTCTCCCCAGTCCCCCCCCCCTCGCCCCCCCACCCCCCCCAAACCCCGCCCACCCTCCCCCCTTCCCTACCTGCCTGGACCTAGCAGCAAGTCCGCAGCCGAGAAATATTGCTTCTCTCAGCGTGCGACCGGCCAGACCAATGGGGTGTGACTCTGACGACGGATCGCCATGGTCGCCATGCTCCACCCCCCTAGATGAAGGAGGGGGGGAGGAACATCGCGAGCGGGCGACCAAAAAGCTGCCAGTCTCCACCACACAAGGTGCCCCCCCCTCCCAACCCACGCCCCCCCCCGTCCCCACTCCCCTCCCCCCATATTAGGATTCCTAGGTGTCTGAACACCGACCGGATCATCTTCCTACTAGTTAAATACGGCTGGAACAGGGATCTCAAGATCTTTACAAAAGTCTTGCATATTGTCTATATATTTCAGTCTGAATGTTCTACCCGCTTTCACTACAATCAGTGAAGTTGGGAAACCCCAGCTGATTTTCTTGTGCTTCTAATTTATAAAAAATGTCCCGTTGGGCCAGTTGCAGGTCTTTTACCTGTTGTTTTAGGGTGACTATTTCTCTGTTCTGTTTTTCTGAGGCCTCCTCCGCTGATTCCACTCGTTTCAGCAAGTGGCCCATATCAGTTCTAACATTGTGGATTTCTGTTCTAATCACAGTTTCCAGTTTGGCGAACATCTCTAGTAGCTCTGATTTAGTTAGTGGTACTTCCATGTTACTGTCTTCCATCGTACTGGGGGCTCCACCTTCCCCCCCAGGTGATCCCCCGTGGGCCCCCTGGCTCTTCCCTGTTTCCTTCTTGTTGTCTTTCCCACTTTGCTGTTTATTATCTTGAGCTGGATTTTTAGGGCTTCCCTGATTTGTCTCCTTCAAATACTTCTGGATAGAACTAGAGTTCAAACTCTCTCTTGGTTGCTTCACCTCCGCTCCTCTTTGAGGGCGCCCTCGCATGTTTACTGTCTTCTATCTCCACTTTTCCCTCCTCCCGCCTGCCTATTCTGGACCCTCTCTGTCACCTCCCCCCGCTATGCTCTGTGTCTCCCCCCCGGCTTTGGTATTAAATCTTGCCAGACCCGGTGGACTGCCGTTTACTCTTGGTCGAGGATGGAGCAAAGTGCTTTAAACTTAAGCACTGTCGTTACCGACCCGGCTATCAGCTCTTGTACTCTTATCTCCCTATACTCCCAATCCTTCAGTGTACGCATGCAGCGAGGGGACAGAGGGAGGGGAAGAGTGGAAGCATCCCAAAAAGAAACGGCCAGCCAAATGAGGGAACCATAAACAGTAACGCCGTCCGCTTGCTTGACCTCCTTTTTTTTTTTTTTTTTTCACAGTCCTTGTAACTTTTTGAAGCAGCAGTGATCTACAATTAGCACAGCCTCTCCTAACTTCATGCCTTCCTTCCGTCTTTAAGACCTTGATCTACACCATAGCCCAGCAAACCATTCTCTCGTGCAAAATTCCACTGTTACTTCTTTTACTAGACTCCTTCCCGCTCCACAAATGTCCACAATATTACTGCGTTTACTTGCCTGTCTTCACGGGGGTTCCCTCATAGGCTCTTCCGTCTCTATTTCAGGCTGGTCCCGGCATCGCTGGAGGCTTTGGACGCTCCACTTATAGGCTGCTGTGAGTCCTCCGTTCCTGCCGTTCTCTGTGCTTGAGATCCGGTCCGCATTCAGCCCTCCAGGGGGCTTATGGTTTTATCAATGGATGGGAGGGGTGCGGGGCCATCCGGAGACCCTCTAGGGAAGCTGTTATGATCCCCTCATCAATCCGAAGGGCAGAGGGGAGCGTGAGGGAGAGCCACCCCGCGTGTCCTGGCGGCCCGTGATCTACTGACAGACGCCGCTGCCGCTGCTCTGATTACGGCCCCGGCACACTGTCAGTTCCTCCTCTCGTAGCAGCCCCGTTCGCCTGAGCTGCTCTGCCGCCCGCTTCCTCGGCTCCGTCATCAGGCCCCTCCCCCGCTACGTGTGCGTCACATCACGCCACGGTCGGACTTTTCGACCTGACTTGTCCGGCGGACGCCGACGGACCAAATCCAGCCGACAATCCGATCGTGTGTGGGCTTCACCGGACCTTCAGCGGACATTTCCCGTCACAAATCTGACGGACTTTAGATTTGGAACATGCTTCAAATCTTTACATCGTAACTCCGCCGGACCCAGAAATCCGCTAGTCTGTATGCTAGTCCGACGGGCAAAAACCCACGCTAGGGCAGCTATTGGCTACTGGCTATCAACTTCCTTATATTAGTCCGGTGTACGTCATCACGTACGAATCCATTGGACTTTGGTGTGATCATGTGTAGGCAAGTCTGGTCATTAGAAAGTCTGTTGAAAGTCCGCCAAATGTCCATCGAAAGTCTGTTGAAAGTCTGTCGGACGTGCTGTCGGACTTTTGTAGCTGAAAAGTCAGACAATGTGTACGCGGCATTACACTTCAACTCAGCACTTCAGCGAATGCACAAAGTGAAAATCTACAACAGACTACTGCAACACACTAAACAGACTACAGGTGTCCTGATTCCCCATAGAACATCTCTCATCCAGTCAGCTTCTCAATCTCACGACCCTGTATCATGCACTCCCTACTTTTCCTTCTCACGGTTGCATCCTCTCTCCTTAAACTTTCTCTCCTTCACTCCTCTTCTCCACCCCACAGCTTATATTTATTACCCTCACTCCTGTCTTCACCGTATTACTGCACTCATTAGCTCCTGCTAATTTTGAACCCACATACCAATAAAACCTCCAGGACACTAAGAAGTGTCTCTCACCCTTCTGCTTCTCCTGATGTCTGGAGATATTTCTCCAAATCCTGGACCGCCATCATTTACTTTTGGCCAACATACCCAGCACCCCCTATCCTCTGCCAGAAGCCGCAATCTACACAATCTAATTTCTATTCCTCTTCTGTCTAGAACCAGCCTTCCGTTTTACTGTGCCCTTTGGAACGCCCGCTCAGTTTGCAACAAACTTACCACCGTCCATGACCTATTTATCACAAACTCCTTCAACCTACTTGCAATTACAGAGACATGGCTTCAAGAATCTGACTTTCTTCTCTGTCCCTCTCCTCATTTGAAGCTCACTGTATTTGTCAATTTTCTCCAGTTACGTTGAGAATTGCTGTGATCTATCGGCCTCTTGGACCATTATCAAGCTTCCTTGATGACTTCTTTGCCTGGCTACCTTACTTTCTCTCTTCTGAAATTCCAACAATCATTCTTGGTGACTTCAACATCCCTGTTAATCTTAACACTCCCACTACTTCTAAATTTCTGAACCTAACCTCTTCTTTAGACCTGAAATAATGGGCAAACGCTTCTACTCACTCTGTTGGCAACTGCCTTGACCTCATATTCTCCTACTTATGCGCTCCACGCAACCTCTCCAACATTCTTTTTCCTCTCTCTGATCACCACCTTATTAGTTTCACTCTCTCCTTGTCTTCCTCCTCTTTGCCTTTCAACTACCAAACAATTACCCATAGAAACCTTCACCATTTTAACCCTGCTCTTCTTTTTTCTGCTACAGATTATCTCTATGCCAAAATCTCATCCTTGTCCTGCTCCAACCTGGCCACTTCTATCAACAGTTCACTGTCATCCACCCTGGATACCTTGGCCTCCTCACTATGCACAGAATCAGGCCCTGACCACTACAACCCTGGTAGACAGACATAACAAAAAGCCTCAAAAACAGAGCCGTGCTCTTAAGCATCTGTGATATAAGACAAAGTCACAGCAAGATTTCAGCCAATATAAATCTGCCCTCCAAAAATACCATTTCTGTCTCCACGCTGCCAAACAGACTTATATTATCACTCTCATTAACACCCTCTCATGCAGTCCCCGTCAACTCTTTTCTACCTTTAATGCTCTACTTCATCCACCATTACTTCCACCCACTAATATACTCAATGCCCAGGAGATTGCCAATCACTTAAAAAATAAGATTGAGGCAATTCATCTCTCAAGATCTCCTCCACTCTACAGATATCTCCCTCACTTTACACTCTTTGTCCTCCTGTACAATCAAAACTCCTGTTTAACCCAACTACTACAGAGGAAGTGAATAAACTTTTTTCTAATGCTCACCTAACCTCCTGCCCACTGGACCCCGTTCCTTCTCAAATACCACAGTCACCCTCTGACTCTATCCTACATTCTTTAACTCATATCTTCAACCTCTCCCTCTCTACTGGCATCTTTCCCAACCCTCCGAAACATGCACTAGTCACTCCCATACCAAAAAAGGCCTCACTGGACCCCACAAATCTTAACAACCTAAGAACCTAAGAACCTAAGACCCATCTCCTCACTCCCTTTTGCCTCCAAACTCCTTGAACGTTTAATCTACATCCGACTGAGTGACCATCTCATTGAGAATAACCTTCTTGATCCCCTCTGGATTTTGTCCACAGCACTCCACAGAAACTGCTCTCCTAAAACTCACAAACCACTTACTAACAGCTAAAACCAATGGTCATTATTCCGTACTCTTATGCCACGTACACACGAGCGGACTTTACGGCAGACTTTGCTCGGCAGACTTTTTGCCGGACTTTGTCGGCTCCTTGCGCCGGACATAAAAAGGGACGGACTTGGCCACACACGATCACTGCAAAAGTCCGCTGGTTTGGAACGCGGTGACATACAGCACGTACGACGGGACTATAAAAAGGAAGTTCAAGCCCCACTACAGCACCCTTTGGGCTCCTTCTGCTAATCTCGTGTTTATCTCGTGTTAGTAGAAGTTTGGTTAGAGACGATTCGCGCTTTTCACACTTCAGCTTATTTCGATCGTTTTCTGCGGTTCAGTTTGTGCTTGTGAGGTTTGTATCTGCTTTTAAGTGCGTGTTTCTCAGTTCGTAACCTGCCTTGCAGGCCATTCTGGTCCGCTCATTCCTGATTTTCAGATAGTTCTTCATAGGCCTTGCTGTTCTTCAGTGGATTTGTTATAAGTTTGTTTGTTTGACCAGCGACCGTTTTGAAGCCATGTCGCGTGGACATACTCGTTCTCGAGTTTGTGCTGCGTGGGGACTTGGTGACCTGAGTCCAGTCCATGAACAGGAGGAGTTCATGGATGAAGAATTGGTTGCGCCAGCGTGACCAATTCTCGCACATGCCTTTGCTTCGTGAGATCCATGAGAATAATCCTGAGGATTTCAGGAATTATCTCCGGATGACGGACCCCGTTTTTGAGTGTCTGCTGGCTATGCTGACCCCCTATATCAGCAGGCAGGATACCTGCATGAGGCAAGCCATCAGTGCGGAGCAGAGGCTAGTTGCCACGTTACGTTACTTGGCGACTGGGAGAAGTCTTCAGGACATGAAGTTCCCGACAGGCATCTCCCCCCAGGCTCTGGGGATAATATTCCCAGAGACCTGTTCTGCCATCATTCAGGTCCTGCAGAAGGACTATATGAAGGTAAGTTTTCTACTTTAACCGGTTCAATACAGGGCAATTTCACCCCCTTCCTTCCCAGGCCAATTTTTAGTTTTCAGCGCTGTCGCACTTTAAACGTCAATTGCGCGGTCGTGCAACGTTGTACCCAAAAAAAATTGACGTCCTTTTTTCCCCACAAATAGAGCTTTCTTTTGGTGGTATTTGATCGCCTCTGCGGTTTTTATTTTTTGCGTTATAAACAAAAGAAGAGCGACAATTTTGAAAAAAACACAATATTTTTTACTTTTTGCTATAATAAATATCCCATTTTTTTTAAAAAAAAACAAATTTTTTCCTCAGTTTTGGCCGATACGTATTCTTCTACATATTTTTGGTAAAAAAAAATCGCAATAAGCGTATATTGATTGGTTTGCGCAAAAGTTATAGCGTCTACAAAATACGGGATAGATTTATGGCGTTTTAAAAAAATATATATTTATTTATTTTTTTAGCGCCGATCGCGATTTTTTTTCGTGACTGCGACATTATGGCGGACACATCGGACACTTTTGACACATTTTTGGGACCATTCACATTTATACAGCGATCAATGCTATAAAATTGCATTGATTACTGTGTAAATGTGACAGGCAGTGAAGGGGTTAACCACTAGGGGGCGGGGAGGGGTTAATATGTTTCCTAGGGAGTGATTACTAACTGTAGGGGGAGGGGACGCACAAGGGGAGGAGACCGATCAGTGTTCCTCCATTCTGGGAACACAGATCGCTCTCCTCAGAGCTGACAGGCTGTGGATCTGTGTGTTTACACACACAGATCCACATGCCGGTCCGGTTAACCGGCAATCGCGGGTGCCCGGCGGACATCGCGGCCGCCGGGCAAACGCACCGGGTCCCGAGCAACGCGGTGGGCGCGCGCGCTCCCGGCGGCGCGCGCGCGCCCCCTAGGCGGCCGGGAATCCCAGGACGTCATATGACGCCCACCCAGGATGGGAGATCCCATCTGTGGACGTCATATGACTATGGGCGGGTAATGAAGTGGTTAACATTACATGATATGTATTAAATGTTTGCTAATGTATTGTATAAATGTCCTCCTTACCTAATTGCCATGCTTTCAATATGCTGTGAATGCCCCCTTTATCTTCATGCATGCCTGTTTTTGGACATTAATCATTTATTGCCCTACATGCATATTTACCATCAATAACCTCCCCACCATGCAATCCTGGGTCCATTTATATCTCTAGCCTATAGTCCCTTGAACAATGTATATTGTCTGCTCCATTGTCTTGTTTGACCCTCTCCCACCCCTCAAATGTTTAAAACAGTCAGGTGTGTTTGTTAACCTAATTATAACTCTTCCCTTACCCCTCAAATGTTTAAAACAGTCAGGTGTGTTTTGGACCCTAATTAGAACACCTCCCCCACCCCTCAAATGTTTAAAACAGTCAGGTGTGTTTGTTAACCTAAGTAGAACCCCTCCCCCACCCCTCAAATGTTTAAAACAGTCAGGTGTGTTTGTTAACCTAATTAGAACCCCTCCCCCACCCCTCAAATGTTTAAAACAGTCAGGTGTGTTTGTTAACCAAATTAGAACCCCTCCCCCACCCCTCAAATGTTTAAAACAGTCAGTTGTGTTTGTTAACCTAATTAGAACCCCTCCCCCACCCCTCAAATGTTTAAAACAGTCAGGTGTGTTTGTTAACCTAATTAGAACCCCTCCCCCCACATTCAAATGGATCAATGGGCCATCAGAGGGGGTGATTAATCTTATAAGTGGGCCTTATGTTTTTTACAATTTAAATTACACACACACATTAATAATGTTTGACTGCTGTTGTTCACTAATGTTTTTGTGTAATCTGATATCCAAGTTATGTTTAAAAGTCCTTATCTTAATGTTTTTATTTTTTTTCACTCCACAGTTTCGTTCCAGTACACAGGAATGGCAGACTGTGGCATTGTGCCACCACCGCATTCGGGGTCTTATTTCTACAACTATAAGGGGTTCCATAGTGTATTTTTGATGGTGGTGGTCTCGGCACATTTGGACTTTCTGTTTGTGGATGTGGGGAAGAACGGCCGGATGTCTGATGGAGGAGTCTTTGCACAGACCGAGCTGTGCCAGCGTCTCCAGACTGGTGGCCTGGGATTGCCACCTGATGACCAGAATGTTGATGGACTCCCCTCAGTTTTTATCGCTGATGAAGTGTTTGCTCTCAGTGAGCACTTGATGAGGCCATTCCTCCAAAGGACACTCACCCCCGAGAGGAGGGTATTTAATTGCCGGCTGGCCAGAGCAAGAAGAGTTGTGGAGAATGCCTTTGGGATTCTGGCCAGCCGGTTCCGTTTGTTCCTTTCAGCAATAAATCTGGCGGACTATAAACTAAATTACGTCATACTTGCTTGCTGCATCCTACATAACTTTTTACGTAGACATTCTGCGACATATATTTCTTCTGTTGGGCCTGAGGCTGGACTGGTACAAGATCAAACAATGACAGGCCTAGAAATTGGCCGTATTGGCTTGGCCCCCTGAACCGCACGTCAAGTGCGTGAGTGATATGTGAATTATTTTAATGGTCGGGGGCCATTGCTATTCAGCAAGAGCTTTAATTTTTCAAAAAAATCCAATAGAAAAGATTTATCAAAAATATCTTGATCAAAAATATTCTTGTTTGCATTTAGTTTGGTCTGTCTCCTAGTGCACTTGTAGTAGTGGCAAGTGCATTTACCTTTAGTTACTCAGGCCCTTTGTCACTGTAACCACACAAAAAAAAAAAAATATTATTGAGAAATAATCAGCCACACACATTGTATTAGTAAAAACATTTTACTGTGTGCACATTGAAAGGTGCGTTTTTTAAAACTTTTTTTATTTTTTTTTAGAATATATTTTTTTTGGGGTAAAAATATTTATTTTGTTTTAACGTTATTAACCACTTGCCGACCGCCTCACGCCTATATACGTGAGCAGAGCGGCACGGGCAGGCAAAATCACGTACCTGAAACGTGATTGCCTTCCCGCGGGTGGGGGGTCCGATCGGACCCCCCCCCCGGTGCCAGCTGCGGTCGGCATTTGGTTGGGAGCGATGAGAGACGAGGGGGAGACCATCCGATCGTGGCCCCCCCCTCGCGATCGCTCCCAGCCACTGACAAACATCCCCTGCCTCTGTATAGTACACAGAGGCAGAGGATGTGATGTCATCTCTCCTCGGCTGTCAGTTTCCGTTCCAGCGCCGAGGAGAGATGACATGTAAGTAAGTGCACAACACAAACACACACAGTAGAACATGCCAGGCATACATTACACCCCCGATCCCCCCCCGATCGCCCCCCGATCCCCCCCCAATCACCCCCCCCCCTGTCACAAACTGACACCAAGCAGGTTTTTTTTTTTTTTTTTTTTTTTTTTCCTGATTACTGCATAGTGTCAGTTTGTGACAGTTAGCAGTGTTAGGACAGTTACTGTAACCCCCCTGTAGGTCTAGGGTACCCCCCTTACCCCCCCTAATAAAGTTTTAACCCCTTGATCACCCCCCCTCACCAGTGTCGCTAAGCGATCATTTTTCTGATCGCTGTATTAGTGTCGCTGGTGACGCTAGTTAGGGACGTAAATATTTAGGTTCGCCGTCAGTGTTTTATAGCGACAGGGACCCCAATATACTATCTAATAAATGTTTTAACCCCTTGATTGCCCCCTAGTTAACCCTTTCACCACTGATCACCGTATAACCGTTACGGGTGACGCTGGTTAGTTCGTTTATTTTTTATAGTGTCAGGGCACCCGCCGTTTATTACCGAATAAAGGTTTAGCCCCCTAATCGCCCGGCGGTGATATGCGTCGCCCCAGGCAGCGTCAGATTAGCGCCAGTACCCCCCCTAATAAAGTTTTAACCCCTTGATCACCCCCTGTCGCCAGTGTCGCTAAGCGATCATTTTTCTGATCGCTGTATTAGTGTCACTGGTGACGCTAGTTAGGGACGTAAATATTTAGGTTCGCCGTCAGTGTTTTATAGCGACAGGGACCCCCATATACTATCTAATAAATGTTTTAACCCCTTGATTGCCCCCTAGTTAACCCTTTCACCACTGATCACCGTATAACTGTTACGGGTGACGCTGGTTAGTTAGTTTATTTTTTATAGTGTCAGGGCACCCGCCGTTTATTACCGAATAAAGGTTTAGCCCCCTGATCGCCCGGCGGTGATATGCGTTGCCCCAGGCAGCGTCAGATTAGCGCCAGTACCGCGAACACCCACGCACGCACCGTACACGCACCATACACCTCCCTTAGTGGTATAGTATCTGATCGGATCAATATCTGATCCGATCAGATCTATACTAGCGTCCCCAGCAGTTTAGGGTTCCCAAAAACGCAGTGTTAGCGGGATCAGCCCAGATACCTGCTAGCACCTGCGTTTTGCCCCTCCGCCCAGGCGAGCCCAGCCCACCCAAGTGCAGTATCGATCGATCACTGTCACTTACAAAACACTAAACGCATAACTGCAGCGTTCGCAGAGTCAGGCCTGATCCCTGCGATCGCTAACAGTTTTTTTGGTAGCATTTTGGTGAACTGGCAAGCACCAGCCCCAGGCAGCGTCAGATTAGCGCCAGTACCGCTAACACCCACGCACGCAGCATACGCCTCCCTTAGTGGTATAGTATCTGAACAGATCAATATCTGATCCGATCAGATCTATACTAGCGTCCCCAGCAGTTTAGGGTTCCCAAAAACGCAGTGTTAGCGGGATCAGCCCAGATACCTGCTAGCACCTGCGTTTTGCCCCTCCGCCCGGCCCGGCCCAGCCCACCCAAGTGCAGTATCGATCGATCACTGTCACTTACAAAACTCTAAACGCATAACTGCAGCGTTCGCAGAGTCAGGCCTGATCCCTGTGATCGCTAACAGTCTTTTTTGTAGCGTTTTGGTGAACTGGCAAGCACCAGAGGCCTAGTACACCCCGGTCGTAGTCAAACCAGCACTGCAGTAACACTTGGTGACGTGGCGAGTCCCATAAGTGCAGTTCAAGCTGGTGAGGTGGCAAGCACAAGTAGTGTCCCGCTGCCACCAAAAAGACAAACACAGGCCCGTCATGCCCATAGTGCCCTTCCTGCTGCATTCGCCAATCCTAATTGGGAACCCACCGCTTCTGCAGCGCCCGTACTTCCCCCATTCACATCCCCAACCAAATGCAGTCGGCTGCATGAGAGGCATTTTCTTTATGTCCTCCCGAGTACCCCTACCCAGCGAACCCCCCAAAAAATATGTTGTGTCTGCAGCAAGCGCGGATATAGCCGTGACACCCGCTATTATTGTCCCTCCTGTCCTGACAATCCTGGTCTTTGCATTGGTGAATGTTTTGAACGCTACCATGCACTAGTTGAGTATTAGCGTAGGGTACAACATTGCACAGACTAGGCACACTTTCACAGGGTCTCCCAAGATGCCATCGCATTTTGAGAGACCCGAACCTGGAACCGGTTACAGTTATTATAGTTAGTTACAAAAAAAAGTGTAAAAAAAAAAAAACACAAACAAAAATATAAAATAAAAATAGTTGTCGTTTTATTGTTCTCTCTCTCTCTATTCTCTCTCTATTGTTCTGCTCTTTTTTACTGTATTCTATTCTGCAATGTTTTATTGTTATTGTTATTGTTATTGTTATTATGTTTTATCATGTTTGCTTTTCAGGTATGCAATTTTTTATACCTTACCGTTTACTGTGCTTTATTGTTAACCATTTTTTTGTCTTCAGGTATGCCATTCACGACTTTGAGTGGTTATACCAGAATGATGCCTGCAGGTTTAGGTATCATCTTGGTATCATTCTTTTCAGCCAGCGGTCGGCTTTCATGTAAAAGCAATCCTAGTGGCTAATTAGCCTCTAGACTGCTTTTACAAGCAGTGGGAGGGAATGCCCCCCCCCCCCAACATCTTCCGTGTTTTTCTCTGGCTCTCCTGTCTCAACAGGGAACCTGAAAATGCAGCCGGTGATTCAGCCAGCTGACCATAGAGCTGATCAGAGACCAGAGTGGCTCCAAACATCTCTATGACCTAAGAAACCGGAAGCTACGAGCATTTTATGACGTAGATTTCGCCGGATGTAAACAGCGCCATTGGGAAATTGGGAAAGCATTTTATCACACCGATCTTGGTGTGATCAGATGCTTTGAGGGCAGAGGAGAAATCTAGGGTCTAATAGACCCCAATTTTTGCAAAAAAGAGTACCTGTCACTACCTATTGCTATCATAGGGGATATTTACATTCCCTGAGATAACAATAAAAATGATAAAAAAAAAAAAAATGAAAGGAACAGTTTAAAAATAAGATAAAAAAATAATAATAATAAAGAAAAAAAAAAAAAAAAAAAAAAAAAGCACCCCTGTCCCCCCTGCTCTCGCGCTAAGGTGAACGCAAGCGTTGGTCTGGCGTCAAATGTAAACAGCAATTGCACCATGCATGTGAGGTATCGCCGCGAAGGTCAGATCGAGGGCAGTAATTTTAGCAGTAGACCTCCTCTGTAAATCTAAAGTGGTAACCTGTAAAGGCTTTTAAAGGCTTTTAAAAATGTATTTAGTTTGTCGCCACTGCACGTTTGTGCGCAATTTTAAAGCATGTCATGTTTGGTATCTATGTACTCGGCCTAAGATCATCTTTTTTATCTCATCAAACATTTGGGCAATATAGTGTGTTTTAGTGCATTAAAATGTAAAAAAGTGTGTTTTTTCCCCAAAAAATGCGTTTGAAAAATCGCTGCGCAAATACTGTGTGAAAAAAAAAAATGAAACACCCACCATTTTAATCTGTAGGGCATTTGCTTTAAAAAAAATATATAATGTTTGGGGGTTCAAAGTAATTTTCTTGCAAAAAAAAATTATTTTTTTATGTAAACAATAAGTGTCAGAAAGGGCTTTGTCTTCAAGTGGTTAGAAGAGTGGGTGATGTGTGACATAAGCTTCTAGATGTTGTGCATAAAATGCCAGGACAGTTCAAACCCCCCCCAAATGACCCCATTTTGGAAAGTAGACACCCCAAGCTATTTGCTGAGAGTCATGTTGAGTCCATGGAATAATTTATATTGTGACACAAGTTGCGGGAAAGAGACAATTTTTTATTTTTTTTATTTTTTTTTGCGCAAAGTTGTCACTAAATGATATATTGCTCAAACATGCCATGGGAATATGTGAAATTACACCCCAAAATACATTCTGCTGCTTCTCCTGAGTACGGGGATACCACATGTGTGAGACTTTTTGGGAGCCTAGCCGCGTACGGGACCCCGAAAACCAAGCACCGCCTTCAGGCTTTCTAAGGCCGTAAATTTTTGATTTCACTCTTCACCGCCTATCACAGTTTCGGGGGCCATGGAATGCCCAGGTGGCAAAAAAAAACCCCAAATGACCCCATTTTGGAAAGTAGACACCCCAAGCTATTTGATGAGAGGTATAGTGAGTATTTTGCAGACCTCACTTTTTGTCACAAAGTTTTGAAAATTGAAAAAAGAAAAAAAAAAATTTTTTTTCTCGTCTTTCTTTATTTTCAAAAACAAATGAGAGCTGCAAAATACTCACCATGCCTCTCAGCAAATAGCTTGGGGTGTCTACTTTCCAAAATGGGGTCATTTGGGGGGGGTTTGTGCCACCTGGGCATTCCATGGCCTCCGAAACTGTGATAGGCAGTGAGGAGTAAAATCAAAAATGTACGCCCTTAGAAATCCTGAAGGCAGTGCTTGGTTTTCGGGGTCCCGTACGCGGCTAGGCTCCTAAAAAGTCCCACACATGTGGTATCCCCGTACTCAGGAGAAGCAGCTAAATGTATTTTGGGGTGCAATTCCACATATGCCCATGGCCTGTGTGAGCAATATATCATTTAGTGACAACTTTGTGCAAAAAAAAAAAAAAAAAAAAAAAATTGTCACTTTCCCGCAACTTGTGTCAAAATATAAAACATTCCATGGACTCAACATGCCTCAAAGCAAATAGCTTGGGGTGTCTACTTTCCAAAATGGGGTCATTTGGGGGGGGTTTATGTCATCTGGGCATTTTATGGCCTTCAAAACCGTGATAGGTAGTGAGGAGTAAAATCAAAAATGTACGCCCTTAGAAATCCTGAAGGCGGTGCTTGGTTTTCGGGGCCCCGTACGCGGCTAGGCTCCCAAAAAGTCCCACACATGTGGTATCCCCGTACTCAGGAGAAGCAGCTAAATGTATTTTGGGGTGCAATTCCACATATGCCCATGGCCTGTGTGAGCAATATATCATTTAGTGACAACTTTTTGTAATTTTTTTTTTTTTTTTTTTTTTTTGTCATTATTCAATCACTTGGGACAAAAAAAATGAATATTCAATGGGCTCAACATGCCTCTCAGCAAATTCCTTGGGGTGTCTACTTTCCAAAATGGGGTCATTTGTGGGGGTTTTGTACTGCCCTGCCATTTTAGCACCTCAAGAATCGACATAGGCAGTCATAAATTAAAGGCTGTGTAAATTCCAGAAAATGTACCCTAGTTTGTAGACGCTATAACTTTTGCGCAAACCAATAAATATACACTTATTGACATTTTTTTTACCAAAGACATGTGGCCGAATACATTTTGGCCTAAATGTATGACTAAAATTGAGTTTATTGGATTTTTTTTAGAACAAAAAGTAGAAAATATCATTTTTTTTCAAAATTTTCGGTCTTTTTCCGTGTATAGCGCAAAAAATAAAAACGGCAGAGGTGATCAAATACCATCAAAAGAAAGCTCTATTTGTGGGAAGAAAAGGACGCAAATTTCGTTTGGGTACAGCATTGCATGACCGCGCAATTAGCAGTTAAAGCGACGCAGTGCCGAATTGTAAAAAGTGCTCTGGTCAGGAAGGGGGTAAATCCTTCCGGGGCTGAAGTGGTTAAAGGCATATTTTTACAAAAATAGACCTTGTTTAAAATCTTTAAATTCACAACAGTGTTTTGAAAAACATACCAAAAAATTAAAGAACTTACAAAGTTCAACATTTTAAGAACGGTGCATGTGATGTCCCCCTTGTAAATCGTTAATTTTTAATATGCTCAAAATTGAGCATTACAAAAGGGTCAAGTCAACATGTGCTATCTCCCATCATGGGTGAGCAATGTACGTGTTTTGTGTGTGCAATCCCTTTGTTCCTATCACCACTAAATAATTTTGAGGATGAAGGGGTTGCAAACACAAAACAAGTACAATGATAACCCATGATGGAAGATAGCACATGATGACATACCGTGTGCATCATAAAAAAAAATTTGGGATCCAAAAAAAAATTACAAACAAATTTCTAGAAGAAACAAACTTCACAAGGAAATGAAGAACATGATTGATGTTTTTAGGAAAAAAGTTATTATATTCTGCCCAAAACATCAATCATGTTCTTCATTTCCTGTTGCATGGAGTCCAGGCGAAGTTGCATGCTGTGAATTTGGTCACGCATTTTAGCAATTTGGCCATTCCACAGCATTATCTGGCCAATCAGTCTTTGGGCACTGTCTGTGCTGAATGGCTCTGCCGCTTGGCCTTCCACAACCAGAAGCTCACCTAAAATGAGTGAATAAAAACAAGGGTTAAAATATGCATGCCAAAATCTATTACCTTAAGCTGGGGTGTCAGTCACTCACTTGGTGGGGTTGAAACCTCGCACACTTCCTCCACCTCTCCTTCCTCCAGGTCGTCGGGTGGGCGTGATCTTGGGCTGGTGCTTGGGGTATCTTCAGCCTCAGGCTGGTGACTTGGGGGGTCCTGGGATCCTTGGACTGTTTTCTGAGTCTTTTCTCCCCTATGATAATTCAACAAAAGGTATAGTTAAAACACAGTGATATTTTAGATTTTATCAAATAATATGAAACTTTGGTTAGGAGTTGTGGACAATTGCCTTTTTTTGTCCTCAAAAATTTAGAAGACAGGATGAACATTCCCTCTGAACAACAATTATAAACAATGCACATTTTCAGGCAAGTTTCACAGATGCAGACACCTCAATTATCTCCTATGTGTATTACCCCTCAAAAATTTATTTATGGTCACATAGTACACTATAGTGCTCGTGAGTCCAGATGTGTAAACAGCTGCTGTGTCCTGTCCTTACATTACACTGATTCATTTTTGAAGAAGCATTATATTTTCCAACACATCTACACCACATCAACAAATTGTGGGAATACGAAAAATTATCAAGACATAAATGTATGTCCAACCCTTTACCATCGTATTTGGCGAAAAAATAACGTAATTTTCTAAAGTATCATATGTATTTTACAAAGAACGGTCTTTACGAACGATGCTGTATAAAGTAAAAAAATATGGATCAGCATGCAAGTTAAGTATCTCAATGTGAAAACACAACAAGTACTTACTTTTTTTAAGCAGCTTCTTTATTCGCCAATATTGTTCTGGCTCCCGACTTTTGATGTCAGACCACCGCTTCCTCAATTGTTCTTTCGACTGTTTAGTGCCAAATTTTGCTTCTAGAGCGGTGACAACTGAGAACATTATTTTGTCCTTACGCATATTCGGTCGTGTGTACGGTCCTTTTTTGCCATCGTAGTCCTCCCTTCTCAATATGGACACCATCTCCACCATCTCTTCAAAAGCCATGTTGGTGGCCTTATATCTCCTCAGGGATGTGGATGGTTTTGGCTCCGGGCTTTCCTCCGCGCTATTTCCACTGATTCTCTCCGCCATCTTTATCTATATACTCCCACTGCGCAACGAAGAGTGAAGGGGTGGGGACAAATCATACTAAAGAATGTCAGGGGCGGGCAACGCAGGCAGAGCATGACACATGCGCAGTGTATATAAAGCTATTACAATGGCCTACGTATGTCCGTGCGGAAGTAGTGAGCATCAGAAACGAAGGTAAGATTAAAGTGGGGGTGTGTGTGTTTGGTGTGTGTGTGTGTGTATGTATGTGTCCCCTAGATTCCAAACACAAATAATCCTGTGATTTGTGACTGACATTAGTTTGGGTCTTGTGTCTTGTCTTTCAGAAACAATGAATCCCTTTAAAGAGGCAGATTTTTTGTCCCAATTTATTGAGCTTTATCAGGAAAAGAAAAACCTGTGGGAGGTCAAACACCCACTATATTACAATAAAGATGTAAGGAAGGCAACACTGGGCACACTTTTAGAATTTGTGAAGACTCGAGTCCCCCAAGCAGACCTCAAGTTTGTGGACAAGAAAATTGATATCTTGCGAAACATGTACAAGCGGGAACACAATAAAATCCAGGAGTCGCTCAGATCCGGTGCAGCAGCCGACCAAGTTTATGTACCCAAGTTGTGGTAATACCACAAAATGCGATTCCTGGATGACCAGACAGAAGCCAGGCAATCACTTTCGACCCTTCCCCCCACCCTTCCCTCCAGCCTTCCCCCCACTCTTCCCTCCAGCCTTACATCCACCTCCACCCCAGCTGAGGAGTCCCAGGAAGAACTGGGCCTTTTCATCATTGATGAAGTGGATGCGCCCAGCTTTAGCCAGGTATCCTTTTTTGTGGAATTTGTGATTGTGTAAATGTTATTAATGATGTTAACGCGTTAAATTTTTAAGTGCTTTATAAAAAATGACTTTATCACAAATATTAATATGTAGACATATCACTAGACAGTAGTGGCCAAAAATATACTTCTGCATAGGTGTGCGCAGCCTCTTGCAGTAGGGTGTGCACCCCAAAGCTCAAATACATATGCATGTGTATATGTACTGATGGTGTCAGTAGGGCAGTGGACAGTGTAATTTTGTTAATTTTCTTTTCCCAAAATTTTTTAGCTTGTGTAACATTTTTGGGGGGGATGAAATATCAGTGGTCTAAACAGGGGGGAATATGCACCACACAAGACAATTAGGGTGTGCCCAGGCACACCTGGCACACCCTGTGCGCACGCCTATGTACTTCAGATATTTTTGATCACCTGAAATAATGGCGGTGTCAAATAGATAGCCTTTACTATTTGTTGAGAATTATATTTGCAAGTCATGAGCTGAAAATTGTGTGTGATTGCGTAACACAAAATTACAACTATGTCCCTTTTTTTTACACAGGATGACCTCAGCCAGGAGGAGGCCTTGACCAGTGGGAGAGAGGAGGAGGCCTTGCCCAGTGGGAGAGAGGAGGAGGCTGTGGCTGGGCCAAGTAGAAGCCGCACGGAGTGTCAGGTGCCTCCCCTCCGCATTCTCCACAAAAGGCCCAGGAGAATGACACAAACTGAGCAGGAATCCCTAGCCCTCATACGTGAAGCAAGCCAAATCCTGAGTACACCACCCAATGCAGAGGAGGCGTATGGCACCTATATAGCCAGCAGATTGCTGGAGTTGGAAAAGGGCCAACGCCTCCTCTGTGAGGGTTTGATTTTTCAGGCATATAAGAAGGGCTTGAGAGGGGAGCTTACTGCTACCACGTCTCTGGCAGATGAAGCCACTCCTCCTCCTGCTCCTCCTCCTCCTGCCCCAAGTACACCACCAGAGGCCCAACCTCCGAGGAAGGCTGCAGAGAAGCGTGGAGGGAAGACTGCAGAGAAGCGTGCAGGGAAGGCTCCACGGAAGAGTCGAAAGTGATTGCCTGGTTTCTGTCTGGTCTGACTGTGCTCCCTGTGCTCCCTAGTCGCAAGATACCAATTGTCTTGTCCTAAAACTTGATGTGTGTCCTGGGGGACAAAAGGCTTCATAGATTCTAAAAGTGTCTCCAGTGTTGCCTTCCTAATTTTTTTTGACCAAAATAAATGGATTTTTTTGTTACCTTACATTATTGACTATGTGTTTTGATTCAAAAACGCCATTTTGTTTGGGAGTAGGCAGGTACAGGTCAAAAAGACTATGGGGTTGATTTAAGAAAAGCAAACAGACTGTGCACTTTGCAGAGGGCAGTTGTCCTCTGCAAGTGCAATTGCTCCAGAGCTTCGCAAATGAGGTAAGGCTTGACTTTGCAAAGAGTACCCAATCCTGTGCAAGGAAAATTCTAAAAACAGCATTTTTGCTTGCACATGATTGGATGATGGAAGTCAGCTGAGCTTCTGCTCATTTACTAAGCTTTGGAGCAACTGTTCTTGCAGAGGGCAACTGCAATTTGCAAAGTGAACAGTATTTTTCCCTTTAGTAAATCAACCCCTATGTGTGTTTTTGCCAAAAGGCTAAATCATTTCTAAAATCAAGTGAAAAGTACTAGTGAAAAGTTCACTTTAGAAATTGCACAGCAAGTGCACTTGTTGGAAGTGCAGTCGCTGTAAATCTGAGGGGAAGAGCTGACATGAGGGGAAGCTCTGCTGATTTTATCATACAATCATGTGCAATAAAAAGGTTTTTTTTTTGGGGGGTTCCTTGCATGTGCCCCTCGGATCCACAGCGAAGGCACTTCAAAATGCTCTTTCTGTGCAATTCCAAGTAGAATTTGCACTTGTAGTGAAAAATGAATTTTCCTTTGGAAAATACACCCCCCTATGTCTAATTAACAAGGGACACCAACCTCATTAAGGTTCATTAAAACAACACAAAATATTAAGGTTATTGTGGTAACTTGAAAATCCACAAAAAAAATAAATAAATAAATGTTGGTATTGTAAAATAGATAAGTGTTGAAATCAATAAAAAAAATAAAGATGAGTCCAAAATCTAATTTAAAACTTTATTTATGGAGATCTGGCTTTTTAAAAATATCGTATTAGTCATGGCATGGGGATAAATCATGAAGAAAGTAGTTTGTGAGAACTCTGTGTGAATATAAAGCAGAAAAACAACTTCATTCCTCTCGCATTATAAATAAAAAAAAAGCGCTGTATTAAAAGATCACAGAAGAGGAATGTGCTAGCTTCAATACGAAGGCTAGTTTTACCAGACCGAGCGCTTCCATCTTGTAATTGCTTCAGAGCATGCGTCAGTTTGAGTTCGTCGGACTAGCACACAGACGACCGATTTGTCCGCTAGAAAGAAGAGTCGGTCGGATAGATTTAAAACATGTTTCAAATCTAAGTCCGTCCAACTTTGGAGCAAACAAAGTCCGCTGGAGCCCACACACGATCAAATTGTCCGACGAAATCCAGTACGCCGGACCAAGTCTGCCGTAAAGTCTGCTCGTGTGTACGCGGCATTACTCTTGGACCTCTTGGTATCCATGGCTGTGCTCTCCGTTGATTCGAATCTTACCTATCTCACCACACCTTCAGTGTTTCTTACAACTCTACTTCCTCCTCTCCAACACCTCTTACCATTGAGGTCCCCCAAGGTTCTGTCCTTGGACCTCTACTATTCTCGATCTACACATCCTCCCTGGGTAAGCTGATAGCCTCCTATGGCTTCCACTACCATTTATATGCCGATGACACCCAAATGTATCTCTCTACACCTCAGCTCACCCCATCAGTCTCCTCGCACATCACTGATTTACTAACAGACATGTCAGCCTGGATGTCACACCACTTCCTCAAACTGAATCTATCTGAAACCAAGCTCATGATATTTCCTCCCACACGTGCCCCTTTTCCTGACTTCTCTGTCAAGATCAATGGCACAACTATCAGTCTGTCCCCACATGCCAGGGTGCTAGGGGTAACCCTAGACACTAAACTGTCCTTTCAGGCCCACATCCAATTCCTGTCCAAATCATGCCGCCTTAGCCTCCGCAACATCTCTAGAATGCGCCCCTTTTTAACCAATGACACCACCAAGCTTCTAACCTCTCACCTCGACTACTGCAACTTACTCCTCATTAGACTACCTTTACATACACTATCTCCCCTTCAGTCCATATTGAATGCTGCTGCAAGACTCATCAATCTTACCAATCATTCAGTGTCCTCCACCCCTCTCTGCCAATGCCTGCACTGGCTTCCACTCACCCAATGATTAAAATTGAAAATACTAACAGAAAATAACAAAGCCATCCACAACTCTGCCCCCAGCTACATCATTAATCTAGTCTCAAAATACTAACCAAGTCGCTCTCTTTGGTCCTCCCAAGACCTCCTGCTCTCTAGCTCCCTTGTCACCTCCTCCCATGCTAGCCTACAGGATTTATCCAGAGCTTCTCCCATCCTTTGGAACTCCCTACCCCAATCTGTCCGACTGTCCCCTAATCTATCCATCTTTAGACGATCCCTGAAAACCCTTCACTTTAAAGAAGCTTATCCTGCTTCTAACTAATACACTGTTTTACTTTCTCCATAAGCTCATCCCCCACAGCTATTGCCTTTTGTATCAATTGACCCTCCTTCCTAGATTGTAAGCTCTAGCAAGCAGGGCCCTCTGATTCCTCTTGTACCAAATTGTAATGTAACTGTAATGTCTGCCTTAATTATGTTAAGCAAGATAATTCTTTATCTATGTGTTTCCACATTTGTTAAATTTTTCGATAGTGTGGGAAGGGATAGTTCCTTTAGCATTGAACTTATTATATTATACCCTCTGCTAAACGTCTTTTATGTTCAACAGAGCTCTCTCAGCCTTAACTAAGATTTGTTTTGCTGCTGTAATGGTACAATTCAAATAATTGTGTTTTTCCGGCATCATGTTTTATACCCGTTTAGATATACCATAGAGATTTTTTGAATTCTCTAATTTTAGTTCTCTTCCTAGGACTCTGTTTAAGAACTTTTTGGCTTTTGGGCAGTCCTGCCACAAATTAAAGTTGAATTATGGCTAAGATAAAAAAAGATCCCCTTTCCCTCCTCCTATTTGTGCTCTCACTTGAAC
Source organism: Lithobates septentrionalis (assembly GCA_037952835.1). Taxonomy (NCBI): domain Eukaryota; kingdom Metazoa; phylum Chordata; class Amphibia; order Anura; family Ranidae; genus Lithobates; species Lithobates septentrionalis. The sequence goes on along the minus strand of JBBDGP010000781.1, from coordinate 6,664,297 downwards.
TATTCATTCAGAAGGTATGGGCCTACTCGACCTTTACCAGGCTTCAAAAAGGAAACCAGCACTCCAAGATCTCAGTATATGCAGACTACCTTCTTTTCTTCCTGACACAACCTCTTGCTTTGCTTCCCAACCTATTACATGAATTTGATACACATGGGTTGCTCTCATCCCTAAAGAATAATTTCCAAAATTTTGAGACGATGGGAGTGACAATTATCTCCTCTCACATCAAAACACTTAAGAACAGTTTCAAATGTAAATTGACCTTTTCAGCTCTCAAATATCTTGGCACCTCCATACCAGAAAACCTAGATGGGATGTTCTCTCTTAATTTACCCCTCTCCTCAAATGCAGAAAATCCTTACTGCAGAAGTTCAACTATAAATAGTTTTCCTTGTTTGGGAAGTGTGACATCCTTAAAATGTCCAGCCTCCTGAAACGTTGGGTGCTTCTAGAACATTATTTCTTCCAGTTCTCTCTGGAGAGAACCATGGTGTGTCTATGCCATTGTCTCTGAGATCTTAACCCACATTAGGTCCCACTTTACGACAATGCTCCGAGGCACTTCAGATTTTCAATCTGTTTCCTTCTCCATCTTTTCTCTATCTTTGGTAACCCAGACGTCCCACTAGTAACTTTAAAAGGCCCCTTCCCTTATAGAGAAAGATGTGTAACAAATCTCACATTTCTGGACCTACAGGTACCTGCCCTTCAATCCACAATCCAAGAACAACCAAGGGTCTGATGCAGTTCTCTCTCTGGAAGGCTCTACAACTCCACCACTACCTCACATCTTTGCCAAAACTTGTGTCTTCTATTAGACTGATAATCCTCTTTGACACTATGTGCAATGACCAAGGTCCTCTTGGACATGCCCTCTCTGCCATGCAATCTCTCATAGAACAATACATAGACAACTTCAAGACTCCATTCCTATCACAATTGCAAAACAGCCTGAATCTCGCCTTCTCACCTACCCAAACCCACAAGACCCTGTATCTCTCCTTAAAATCTTCCATCAACACTAAAAACCCAGTAGAATAATTATAAAATTCTATCTCACTTGTACAGAAAAACAGAGATTCTCCACAAAACATACCCTGAAGTCCATGACACTTGTTGAAGATGCCAAAAGGACATCAGCTCACTCATATACTGCATATTTTTGTTGTCCTGTCCAAACATTCAACCCTTATGGACTGAAGTTAGACAACTGGCACAACAATTCACAGACTTTAAACTCCCTGACAATACGGCCTTTTACCTTTTACACCATTCTGCCATTCCTCTTAAAACTAACAAAACATTTTCTTTGAAAGTTAATTTAAAACTACATAATCACCTAAGACTACCCTGTCTGAAGGGTGGCACCACTGGTGTGCAGAACAACAGATTAAACAATGTTTCTGTTCATCCCATTACATAAAATGGGACAAAATGCATCTACTTGCAGAATCCAAAGGAAATAAAAGTATGTTACAGAGAGAATAAAGATAAAAAAACTCTAGCGACAGACTGCATCATATATGTATTTTTTAATTTTGTCCATACTTCCACTTTAAAAACAAAACAAAACAAATTACTATTTATTATTTTTACTTATGCACAAGAGCATGAACTTCCTAAATCAGTTCACAAAGACAGGGGTGGAGCAACTTATATTTTTTTAACCTACTTTTCTTTTTTTAACATATGCATTTTCCAATTAAAAAAAACTAATCAAACCCAACATTTCATATTCCTGATGTGTGCCTACTGTACCATGTACCTTTATGAAAAAGTATCCTGTTCTCTTTGTATTGCTTTCCTTTCCTTTGCCTCACTGGTTTTCCTGACCTTCCCTTTGCTTTCCTATTAAAAACTGACTGCACGTGGGCATGGGAGCACAGTGTGGTCAGTTCTCTAGTGGTCCTGGGAAATTCCGCAGTGGGAATTTAGCATGCTCTCCTCCAAAGATCGGACTTGTCATGTCAAACCCCCCCTCCCCCCTGCACAGCCATTGACTGGGGAGATTTGTGTACTGTTGTTTCTCTTTCCCCAGCCCAGGGTATGTGATCACTTATAAAAAAAGGGAAAAACAGGTATTTATAATTTCTTTTATATGTATACACACATGTTTTGCCTTTCACTTTTATTTGAAAAGAAATGGGTTATTTTACAAGGTGAGGGTATAAATATATAATATAATTTAAAGAGGAAATAAATTATATTTGCGTACCATAAACTGCAATCACTATTTAATTAATATTTAATATTTAAAGTAATCTGAAACATCATGGTGGTTTAGGCCAGAAACCAGGAAGCAACTGAAGAAATGTAAAGACACGTTTAACCACTTAAGGATCGGACCATTATGCTGCTTAAGGACCAGAGGACTTTTTCCAATTTGGCACTACGTCGCTTTAACTGCAATTGCGCGGTCATGCAATGCTGTACCCAAACGAAATTTGCGTCCTTTTCTTCCCACAAATAGAGCTTTCTTTTGATGGTATTTGATCACCTCTGCCATTTTATTTTTTGCGCTATAAATGGAAAAAGACCGAAAATTTTGAAAAAAAATGATATTTTCTACTGTTTGTTATAAAAAAAATCCAATAAACTCAATTTTAGTCATACATTTAGGCCAAAATGTATTCAGCCACATGTCTTTGGTAAAAAAAATGTCAATAAGCGTATATTTATTGGTTTGCGCAAAAGTTATAGCGTCTACAAACTAGGGTACATTTTCTGGAATTTACACAGCTTTTAGTTTATGACTGCCTATGTCATTTCTTGAGGTGCTAAAATGGCAGGGCAGTACAAAACCCCCCCAAATGACCCCATTTTGGAAAGTAGACACCCCAAGGAAATTGCTGAGAGGCATGTTGAACCCATTGAATATTTTTTTTTTGTCCTAAGTGATTGAATAATGCCAAAAAAAAAAATATTTACAAAAAGTTGTCACTAAATGATATATTGCTCACACAGGCCATGGGCCTATGTGGAATTGCACCCCAAAATACATTCAGCTGCTTCTCCTGAGTACGGGAATACCACATGTGTGGGACTTTTTGGGAGCCTAGCCGCGTACGGGGCCCCGAAAGTCAATCAAATCACCGCCTTCAGGATTTCTAAGGGCGTTAATTTTTGATTTCACTCCTCACTACCTATCACAGTTTTGAAGGCCATAAAATTCCCAGATGGCACAACCCCCCCCCCCCCAAATGACCCCATTTTGGAAAGTAGACACCCCAAGCTATTTGCTGAGAGGCATGTTGAGTCCATGGAATATTTTATATTTTGACACAAGTTGCGGGAAAGTGACAAATTATTTTTTATTTTTTTTGCACAAAGTTGTCACAAAATGATATATTATGCTCACACAGGCCATGGGCATATGTGGAATTGCACCCCAAAATACATTTAGCTGCTTCTCCTGATTATGGGGATACCACATGTGTGGGACTTTTTGGGAGATTAGCTGCGTACGGGGCCCCGAAAACCAATCACCGCCTTCAGGATTTCTAAGGGTGTAAATTTTTGATTTCACTCTTCACTGCCTATCACAGTTTCGGAGGCCATGGAATGCCCAGGTGGCACAAAACCCCCCAAATGACCCCATTTTGGAAAGTAGACACCCCAAGCTATTTGCTGTGAGGCATGGTGAGTATTTTGCAGCTCTCATTTGTTTTTGAAAATGAAGAAAGACAAGAAAAAACATTTTTTTTTCCTTTCTTCAATTTTCAAAACTTTGTGACAAAAAGTGAGGTCTGCAAAATACTCACTATGCCTTTCAGCAAATAGCTTGGGGCGTCTACTTTCCAAAATGGGGTAATTTGGGGGGGGGGGTTTGTGCCACCTGGGCATTCCATGGCCTCCGAAACTGTGATAGGCAGTGAAGAGTGAAATCAAAAATATACGCCCTTAGAAAGCCTGAAGGCGGTGCTTGGTTTTCGGGGTCCCGTACGTGGCTAGGCTCCCAAAAAGTCTCACACATGTGGTATCCCCGTACTCAGGATAAGCAACAGAATGTATTTTGGGGTGTAATTTCACATATTCCATTGGCATGTTTGAGCAATATATCATTTAGTGACAACTTTGTGCAAAACAGAAAAAAATTTGTCTCTTTCCCGCAACTTGTGTCACAATATAAAATATTCCATGGACTCGACATGACTCTCAGCAAATAGCTTGGGGTGTCTACTTTCCAAAATGGGGTCATTTGGGGGGGGTTTTGAACTGTCCTGGCATTTTATGCACAACATTTAGAAGCTTATGTCACACATCACCCACTCTTCTAACCACTTGAAGACAAAGCCCTTTCTTTTTTTTTTAAATATATTTTTATTAAGATTTGAGACAAACAAACAGTAACACTTGGTTGCTACAGTACATCAACACCACATCCAGTTACATTAGGCGTCTGACAGTGTGAGATGCCAAGTTACATAGCGAGAGTAAAGGTATATAAGTGGTCCTCCTCAGAGGGAAGTAGACTGTTAAATACCATGAGATATACAAGCCTGAAAATATCGACAAATGGGTCTAGAGGCACGCTATGCTGATCAGTATATTGCCCTGACCGTACCCGTAAAACTAAGTTTATCATGAAATATTCATTTTCTCCATCCAATTACGCCAGACTCTATCAAATTTCAAGGGACAGCCTCTGTTAGCATATGTGGCTTTGTATAGCGGGAGGTTCCCATTAACTAGCTGTTTCCACTGCGTAATTGATGGAGGGTTGGGTTTTTTCCACTGCATTGCAATATTTTTCCTGGCATAGAAGAGTAGTATACTGATCAATGTGCGTTTGGCTATAGTAGGAACAACATTTTCTAACAGACCCAGTATACAGATCTCCATCAGAGGGGAAATGTTGGTTGAGGCCACCTTGTTGATTAGATCGAGTACCTCTCTCCAGTATTGTTGTAGTCTTGGGCAGTGCCAGAAGATGTGTGCGAAATCTCCCGGGGATATGCCACATCTCCAGCAATCTGGGGAGTGCTGAGGGTTCATGAGATGTAGTCGATGTGGGGTAAAATAGGCCCTGTGGACAATTTTAAATTGAACCACTCTGTCTCTTATGGAGACGAGTGACTTGAAGGGGAAATCCCAGACATCATCCCAGTCATCGTCATCCAGCGCAGGGATATCGCGTTGCCAACGGGACCAGAGTTTATCCAGAGGTGGTAGTGACGCGAAGATCAAGTGCACGTATAATCTCGAAGTAGGTTTTTCAGTGCATCCGTATCTGAGCGTCCTCTCCAGCTCGGACAGAGTCAAAGTGCAAGCGGAGCGGGGAAATTGGGCAGCAAATGCATGTGCCAGTTGAAGATAGCGGAACTTGTAGTGATTAGGTAGGTTATAGATTACGGACAACTGGTCAAAGGGAAGCAACGAAGTCTGTGGTATAACATGTGATATAAGTTTGATGCCATATTTAGTCCAAATTTGGGGGTCTGAGAGCTTGAGGAAATGTGGTAGATTGGGGTTTGACCATAACGGGGCGTTGGGGGAGGGTTCAGAGTGATTGTGTTTACTAATATTTAGACCGGTTCGCCAGGCTCGCAGGGTGGTGTGCATGGATGGGGTTAGTGGGTGGGGGGCACGTGGACCTCTATATATTAAAAGCTGGAGGGTCTCCCAGGAACCCACCACTGTAGCCTCTAAAGCTGAGGCCGCATTAGTTTTGTCCAGGACCAACCACCAAACCACAGTCACTAACTGAGAGGCTAGGAAATATTTATAGCAATCCGGGAAAGCCATGCCGCCTTGAGATGTAGGCCTCATCAAGGTAGACAGTTTGTATCTAGGTGGGGCGGGGCCCCACAGGAAATCTGAAAATTTTTGGTTGAGTTTGATGAAAAATGATTTGGGGATCCACTGCGGGGAGTGGCGGAAAAGATAAGTGAATTTGGGAATAATTTTCATCTTAAGGAGATTTACTCTACCCCAAACTGATAGGGGTAAATTGCTCCATGATTTGAGTTTGGGTCTCATATCATCCAAAACTGGATCAAGATTCAGTTTAATAAAATCCTGGGCATGAGACGAGACCTGAACCCCAAGATATTTGAAGGTATCTACCCAATTTAACGGACTGTCAGGGGGAGCGGTGTTCCTAGCCTCTTGGTCTATTGGAAAAAGAGTGGATTTTGACCAATTAACCCGCAAACCTGTAACTTCAGAGAATGTGTCTAGAACTGAAAGTGCTCCTTGGAGCGATGGGCCCGCATCTGCAAGAAAGAGGACCATATCGTCCGCGTACAGGGCTACCCTCTCCTCCAGCAAGCCAACACGCAGCCCCTTAATATGGGGTGATGTGCGTAGGGCTTCCGCGACTGGCTCGATGGCAATGGCAAACAAGGCTGGGGAGAGAGGGCAGCCCTGTCTAGTTCCTCGAAACAGTCTGAAGGGAGATGACAATCTGGAGCCAAGACGTATCGAGGAGGAGGGGCACTTATATATGGTCTGTAACCACGAAATGAACTGTAGTGGAAAGCCCATCCTCCGGAGAGTTTCCCAAAGGAAGGGCCACTCCACTGTATCAAAAGCCTTCTCTATGTCTAATAGGGCAATGGCCCTTGTCCCCGAGTTTTCATGCTGGGTATGGATATTTGTGAAAAGCCTTCTGAGATTCACATCAGTAGATCTCTTGGGCATAAAACCTGTTTGGTCGGGATCAATTACTGATGGCAGCAAAGGATATAGACGGGAGGCTAGGAGTTTGGTTAGGATTTTAAGATCATTGTTCAATAGTGCGATCGGTCTGTATGAGGCACAAAGCTCCGGGTCCTTGGGGGGCTTATGAATTAAGGTCAAATATGCCTGGTGCATTGACGGGGGTAAATCACCTTTGGACAAACATGTGGTATACAGCTGAGCCAGAATGGGCGCCAGTAGCTCACAGTGAGTTCGATAGAAATCAATTGGGAGCCCATCAGGCCCCGGTGCCTTACCCGTGGGGAAGGAGCGGATAACATTTAGAACTTGCAGTGTCGTAAAAGGCTGGACCAGTGACTGTCTCTCCGCGTCCGAGAGCCAACCGAGTGCCAGCGGATCCAAGAGGTCTTGTAATGACTCGGGTCGGAAATCGGAGGGGAGAGAGGAGTCATAAAGCTTCCCATAGAAGGCACCGAAAGCCTCCAATATTGCAGACTGGGATGTCACTACATCTCCCTCAGAGGAGCGTAGACTGGAGATAGTTGTGAGTGGATGGTCATGTTGAGCCATCATAGCCAGGAACCGACCATTCTTATCCCCCTGTTCAAAGAACCGCTGTCTGCCTTTGTGTATGTCTAGCCTAGTGACCTCTGACATGTGTATGTTCAAAGCGCTCTGTGCTGCATTCAGCGAATCAAAATGAGAGGGGGAGGGGTCTGCACTGAATACTGCACTTTGATCGTCAACTGACTGTTGGAGTAGCTGTGTTTGTTGGCCCTGCTGTTTCTTGACACTGGCTATAGTGGAAATGTATAGGCCTCTGGTGTAGGCCTTGAATGTGTCCCATACTATTTGTGGAGATGAGGATTCCTTATTGTGGTCCCAGAACTCTGTCAACCCGGGCGGGATAACTTCAGCCACCTCAGGGTGAGAGATCCACTGTGCTCCCAGCCTCCACAAGGCCGCATCACGACTTGCAGATGAGCGAAACTCCACCACCAGGGGGCTATGATCAGATAAGCCACTGGGGAGATAGGAGGCCTCTACTACGTCTGCTAACAGTGACTGATTAGAGAAGGCTAAGTCTATTCTTGAGGCGGTCTTGTGGGAAGCCGAGAAGCACGAGTAAGCCCTAAGGGCAGGGTGTCTCCATCTCCATATCTCCTCCAAGCCCATTGCCTGTGCCCAGGAGAGTAAGTCAGAGTTGTGGCTTTTAGGAGGGGTAGGTCTATCCATGTCTGGGGAGAGAATAGCGTTAAAGTCTCCCATTACCAGAAGTTTCCCAGGGCAAAAGGGGGCCGCTTTTTCCAGTACCGTATATAGAAGGCTTGGAGAAAAGGGTGGAGGTATATAAATATTAATCACAATATATCTCTGAGACCAGTGTTTAAACACCAAAATAACAAATTTACCCTGAGGGTCCGTGCATACCTCCTCAATCACACATGGGAATCCCTTGGCAATTAGTATTGAAACCCCTCTTGCGTAGGAGGAGTAAGTAGCATGCACGGACCTCTGTATCCAGGGTTTTTTAAGAGTCAGAACCTTGCTGCCTGTGAGGTGGGTCTCTTGTAGAAGAATAATATGGGGGGAGTGGAGTTTCAGGTATTTAGTTAATAGTGCGCGCTTAAATTTGGAATTCAGGCCTCTGATATTCCATGAGAGGACAGTAAATTTTTCAGTTAGGGAGGTAGCCATACATAGAGGGGGAACCAATGTAGGTCAGGATCATAGGTAGGGCATATGGGAGGGCAACTCACAGACAGCAAAATCCCTGAGCAACTCCACTGTGTGGCGGAAGCATTTGACCACTGCAGCAACCATTTAGACTCTAACAATAAAAACAACAAACTAAAACATAAACGACCCAAGCACCGAGTGCTTATCCTACTAATTCCCATCTCCTCTCCAAACGAAAAAAAAAAATAAAAAAAGAACCGGAGAGGAGAGCGGAAGTAGTTTTACCCCAAAAAAGGAACAACAACCTCTAACTGTAGGTGTACCCTTAAATAGGGTTATCACACAGCAACGTTACTTCAGATCAGTCCGTGATCTTGGTAGGGGGTTGAAAGTTATTCTATTCCCCTCAGCTGTGGAGTGATATACCGCCACCAAATGGGGGGAGATGACGGGGGAGTGCAGGTGGGAAGTGAGGGTTCCTCTGCGTGTAGAACCTGTTGGAGCAGTTGTGTAGTTCGCTCAGTAGAAGGGCGAGCAATCCGGCTCTCAATTTAGTGCTCAGTTCTCAAGCCCAATACATAGGGGGAGAGGTGGGGGGAGGGGGGAAATACCAGTCCAGCGGAAAAGAAAGGGAACAAGAAGAGGGGGGGGGGTATGGGTTCAACTTGCAATGCGATTGAAGATAGGGTCAGGATCTCAGTATTTCTTGGAAACTTTGAAAAATGGAGATCCGCAGCAGGAAATATGTCCCCGAAGGTGAGTAAAAAATTATTGGTGGAAAATCCAGATGAAAAGGGGGCAAAAATAATGGGATTAGAACTTGCTGGTTAATTGAGTCAAGGTACAGTACCTGGGGATACAGAACTACGATTCAGCCTCGACCATCCAACCAGGAAAGAGCAGCCTCAGGATCCATGAAGAAGTGGGCCCTTTCACCATCAATCACATGAAGCTTGCTAGGGTAGAGTAAGCTGAATTTCAGACCTTTGTCTCTCAGGCGTCTTCTTGCTTCTGTGAACGAGCGGCGTCTTTGCTGTATCTCAGGGGAATAGTCAGGAAAGAGCATTATTTTTGCGTTATTGAAGCGTAATTCTTGCTTCTCCCTGGCCGCAGCTAGCAGTTTGTCCCGGTCCCTGTAGTTAAGGAGCCTGAGGAGGAAAGGTCTCGGCGGGGCTCCGGGTATAGGGGGAGCAGGGGGAACTCTGTGGGCCCTCTCCACTACATATGTAGGAGGCATGGCAGGGATATCCAGGAGAGAGAGGAGGAAGGATTCTGCGAATTCCGCTGGTTTAGACCCCTCAGCCCTCTCAGGGAGACCTATGACCCGAATGTTGTTCCTCCTCAGTCTGTTCTCAGTGTCTATGGACTTTTCTTGCAGGGCTTTCACTTGTAATTGCAGGGCACGGAGGTCCCTGGAATCAGCTCTGGTATCATCCTCTAGCTGGGAGATGCGGCCTTCAGCTTCAGCAAACCGGGACCTAAATTTGTCCATGTCATGTCTTATTAGGCTGACATCCGTGACTAGATGATCTATCTTCACCATAACAGAGTCATTGCCCGTTTTTATAGCGGCTAGAAGCTCAGCATGTGAGGCTGCTTGTGCTGCAGACAATTCAGAGAGGGTTTGTGTCTGTGTACCAGCCGACATTGTGGAGACAGGGGGCCTTGTGGTCAAGATGGCGGCGGCCGAGGAGCGGGCATAGGCCGCGGAGGATGAGCGGGTCTTACCCGGAGATGGCGGGGAGGTCCGCTTGGTGCTGGAGGACCTCTTGGACCCCAGGGTGCCGGATTAGGTGGAGGTAGGTGGAATTTTCGAGCCAGGATCGGTATCAGGATCTATGTGAGAGCGGAGCTCAGCCGCAGCACGTCTTCTCTCCTTCACATCCGGCCACGCCCCCCGACAAAGCCCTTTCTGACACTTTATTTACATGAAATTTTTTTTTTTTTTTTTTGCAAGAAAATTACTTTGAACCCCAAACTAAAGCAAATGCCCTACAGATTAAAATGGTGGGTGTTTCATTTTTTTTTCACACAGTATTTGCGCAGCGATTTTTCAAAAGCATTTTTTGGGGAAAAAACACACTTTTTTTTTAAATTTTAATGCACTAAAACACACTATATTGCCCAAATGTTTGATGAAATAAAAAAGATGATCTTAGGCCGAGTACATGGATACCAAACATGACATTCTTTAAAATTGCGCACAAACGTGCAGTGGCGACAAATACATGTTTAAAAGCCTTTAAAAGCCTTTACAGGTTACCACTTTAGATTTACAGAGGAGGTCTACTGCTAAAATGACTGCCCTCAATCTGACGTTCGCAGTGACACCTCACATGCATGGTGCAATTGCTGTTTACATTTGACGCCAGACCGACGCTTGCATTCGCCTTTGCGCGAGAGCAGGGGGGGACAGGGGTGCTTTTTTTTTTTTTTTTTTTATTTTTTTTTTTTTGCTTTTTTATCTTATTTTTAAACTGTTCCTTTCATTTTTTTTTAATCATTTTTATTGTTATCTCAGGGAGTGTAAATATCCCCTATGATAGCAATAGGTAGTGACAGGTACTCTTTTTTGAAAAAATTGGGGTCTATTAGACCCTAGATCTCTCCTCTGCCCTCAAAGCATCTGACCACACCAAGATCGGTGTGATAAAATGCTTTCCCAATTTCCCAATGGCGCTGTTTACATCCGGCGAAATCTAAGTCATGAAATTCTCGTAGCTTCCTGTTTCTTAGGCCATAGAGATGTTTGGAGCCACTCTGGTCTCTGATCAGCTCTATGGTCAGCTGGCTGAATCACCGGCTGCATTCTCAGGTTCCCTGTTGAGACAGGAGAGCCAGAGAAAAACACGGAAGACGTAGGGGATCAGACCCCCCGCCCGCGGGAAGGCAATCACGTACCAGGTACGTGATTTTGCCTGCCCGTGCCATTCTGCAGACGTATATCTGCCTGAGGCGGTCGTCAAGTGGTTAAAACAACTAAATATACCTTATAATATATTTACTAATGCTAGCAGCATAAGACTTAAAAATAGGTGAAGTTGATGAGAGAGTTTAGTTCTGCTTTAAACACATGGGTTCATCACATTGGTTACTCTATAGACACTCACTGCTTTTTTGAGCAGTAAATACAGGGAAGACCATATTACTAACATTCCCTTTGCAAAGTGAACATACACTTTTCAAAGTTAACATTGACTTTCCTATCATAACAGTCGGTATGGTCCTTAAATGTGAGAACATGCTTGTTATTTTATTTTCTTATAGGAACTTAAAGAAATCTATTGCTCAAACTTGCATTACATGTATTATTTCCCTTGATTTAAACAACACACATTTGCATTCCCATTTGATCAGAACATATGTATGTTTATGAATGTTTATTGAACCAAAAAAAAGCAAATGTACTTTTGAAATAGGTCTACTGCGGGTTGATTTACTAAAGGCAAAAAGGCTGTTCACTTGGCAAGGGAAGCTGCCCTTTGCATGGGAATATTGTCCAGAGCTTAATAAATGTGGCTAACTTCAATCATCCAATCACATACAAGCAGAAATATTTTTGCTAATTTTCTTGCACATAGATGGGTACTCTTTGTAAAGTGAAATTTTACTTGAAATCTGCAACTTCCCTTACAAAAGGAACACCCCGTTTGCTTATAGCAAATCAACTCCAATGTCTATATGACAAATATGTGGCTAAACCTATAATTAATATCTCCTGATAAATTTAAACTATATACATATACTTTCAAATCTAATGTTTATAATAAGCATGATGATAAAATCAGCATGATTGACAGTTTCATCTATTCAGTCTTCCCCTTTCACTGACAAAAACTTTATTTTTTTATTTTTAGAATTTAATGTCAAAACACAAGAATCTATTTCAGTTTCTAAGTACAGATTTTCTAATTATGTTTAATGTAATTTATTGAATTGCCTTTAAATTATTTTACAATTTGTGAAAATAATTAGTTGTGTCTTGGTTGCCTGCAAGTTAAATGATTCAATCAATTTTAATGGTTTAAGCATTTTTTCACGTCATTTTCTAATTTAGACCTCTTTCTAATTTCTCTCTATATTATGCAGAACACAAAATTCAAATGAGGTCATTTTCCTTCCACTTATCCATTCCTCTTATAAAGTTCAATAACAAAGAATATGTATAAAGTAAAATCACTGGAATTAAATCCGCACAGGCCAATTGACTTGCATTATGAATCCAGTATCACCTGACTAGTTTTCATCATGAACTCTTAAATTTATAATCTGAATCATGGATACAATATCATAATTCACTAAATAAACATAACATAACAGTGTATACCCTGTGTTTAAATAATCTGTGTAGAGTGTATGAATCCCAATTAAAAAATGACGTGTCAACCACACATCAGCAGCGCTACTTCGGGGTCTTGCTGACATCACGTCCGGCTTAGGTGGAATGCACGCCAGTTCATTTGCGCGAACGGCGAGGAATATAATTAAAATCTAAGCAATTGAACAGTGGTTGCCGCTTGATGACACAAAATATTGTCAGTGGATTTACAATTGTTTTTACTGCACACTCTTTTTAATAAACGTTATTGCATGATTATTGCGCTATTTCTTATTTCAATATTTTGGGATTTTCCTGCTGGTGAAACTGCATGAGAGAGCAAGGAGATGACCATTGGGCACATACCATCCTTTAAAGTTACACAAGCTGTGAGTGCCCGCCCCCCCCTTACACTAGGTGGTGGATCACATATTTTAAGGAGAGCACTCATTGAATAAGAAGAGCATGTAGCACAAGAGCATGATGCTAGAAATAATCTGAATAGAAGAACAATTCATATTCAAATTTTTGTTGACTATTTTGAATTATTGTGAATCATTGTGAATTTTTTTTTGGATTTGTTTTATAATCACAGAACTTTCAATTGTTGTTTATGTGTATGCATGGCTTGCTTGCACTGTAATTAGTAGTTGACACATAATTTGTTAATTGGGATTTGTACACTATATACAGATGTTTTAAGCCAGTGCCTCAACACAGGGTATACATAGGTTTTGGTGACATTTACCACAAAATTGATGGCAGTGCCTCAATAACTAGCACTAATATAATTTAAAGGTACCATTTCGTCTTAATTTACATTTACTAAATCAATTAAGATAAACACACATTTGATATATCAAAAACACTCAGTCTAACATCCAAGTGTACAAGAGTAGTGTCTCGGGCGATGCTGCTTTCCTTGAGTGGGGAAACTCCAAAAGCACTATAGGAAAATAAAGGAGGTCGCAAACGCCTAGTGCATTACCTTTATCACCATAGAATATATTAGAGAGCCAAAAGCATACTCACAAACATGAGAACATCACAAGCATTTAAAATCACAACTCCAACGTGGTGGATCCCAGATTGCTGTGTTGGGAAATCTGACGTAGTTTGGGAGACAGGCTCCCTTCCTCAGAGCTAATCCAACTAATTCCAAAGCATGATTTATATGAGAACCTGACACACAAGCTCCTCCCCTTTGTGGCTCTCACCAGGCAGAGCTTTCAATACACCTATATATTTCCCCTTTCTATTCATCTATAGTAGCCCATTCACCACACCATATACACTGGGGATGGTAAAGCAGAGAGTGTGTTTTGTATAAACTCTATACTGAAGGTGCAGTGATATGTGTAAACATAAGGGAACAATAAATGTCTTCTCATTGTAGCTGGATGCCTTCCATACTAAGGTAATAGGAGAAAGACGTACTTACCAAATGAAAAGATCATTCCTATTTAGTCCCTACCCCACTCATGGTCACTGGCTATAAAATACACGCTGTGTGTTGGAATGCATAAGCTTTCAGCACTAGAAGCCAGAAGGTAGTTAGCCTGGCAGTGTCAGAGAGGGGCGGGGTCTGTTGGTCAGGTCACCCCATTGATTCAAAGGACGCCACATGCGGCAGTGGCTGGTGACACGGCACAAAGGAGGATGGGATCAAGAAAGTGTGGGGGGGTGGGGTCTAATGGCCAGGCGACTCCATTGTATACAAGGATGCATCCTGCAAACGTGGTCGGTGACAATCTCAAGGGAGGGCAGAGCCAAACATCAAAGTCAGTTCACGTCTCCCTAGATTCTCCAGGATAAATCATGCTTTGGAATTAGTTGGTTAAGCTCTGAGGAAGGAAGCCTGTCTCCCGAAATGTGTCAGTTTCCCAACACAGCGATCTGGAATCCACCATGTTGGAGTTATGATTTTAAAGCGGTGTTCCGTCCAAAAACAGAACTTCCACTTTCTTTATCATACATCACGGGACACAGAGCACCATAGTAATGACTATCTGGGTTTATATGCTACCTTTAGGTGATTGGACACTGGCAACCAATAGTAAGAAGATTCCTCCCATATAACTGCTCCCATACAGGAAGTACCTCAGTTTTTTGTCAGTGTCTTGAAGGTGGTGGTCACGGCTGTGAAAGCTCTTGCTTCAGATAATGTCCCAGTGAGGATGTTATAATAGGATCCATTCGGATGGCATATCATGCTAAAGTGGATGGTACCCGAGCCCTGGTTCAAGAACAGGGTCTTGCCTGTAATGTTTCCTTATGGAGCTGGACCCTTGTGATATGGTATTCCTGATCTTTTATTTGCCCAAGGAAACCTAAAGGGTGCTTTACAGGTCCAGGGGTGTGGACCCTAAAACAAAAGGGGACCCGGTCTCTGAAGGTCCTCAGTGGCGTTACCCGCTGTGATGGGGAAGATTGGGCCTATCGCAGGCTCTGCTGCGAGGATCGGTGAGTGCTTCCTTTGGAGGCCCATTTTAATACATTATTTATATAAAGTAATGTTATGTCAGATTGCATGCCAGATTGTAATGCCTTTTGTGTCCACTGGGTGGTTCCGGAGAGTGATTGCACAGACTAGGTTCCCTGTTGGGGACCACGCGTAGGGTCGCGGGCGCGTGCATGCGGGTAGCGCGCACGTGCAGACGGCCTGTGCGTGCGCAACCCGCTCCCTCCTGCGCACACTCTAGCATGCGGGATGGCCGCGTGTTTCCCGTGGGAGTGCGCATGTGCAGTAAGTCCTGGGCATGCGTACATCACGTGACCACGCACGCATAGGGAAGTCAGGCGCCTGCGTGTGTCAGTACTGTTCGTTAAGGCTCAGAGGAGCCAGGAGCTGGTCGCAGTGGGACACAGAGCGGGGCACGTGAGTCGGGCATTTGCAAACTTTGTAAGGAGGCTATAGTAGGCTTTGTATACAGTCATATAGCACAGTAAGCTTCCTCAAAATCTTGTAAGCATGTCTTCCAGAAAACAAGGTGCAGGGAGCAGGATTAATCCAGGAGTTAAAGTGACTCCTTCAAAAACAAGAGATCAACCTCAGGCTACTGCAGCACCTGTCTCCCCTGAAAGACCTGTTGTATTTGGCCTGGCTGAGCCATTGCATTTGTCAGGCGTTGTGGCCACCACCAATGTCCCTGCTTCTGCTTATGTTACTAAGGATGACTTAACGTCAGCTCTCGCTGGTCTTGAAGGCAAAATAGCGGGTATGATTGCCTCAGTAACGCAGGGAGGGAAGAAACGAAATAGATCTCCCTCTCCTGAGCCTGGTCCCAGTGCTGAGTCACTTGAGCACCAGGACTCCCTTAGCCAATTGGGTCCTTGTGATTTGGCCATAGGGGATAAAGATGCCGAAGCAGAGGAGTCCTCTTCGGAGGAACCGTTGACGGCTTTGCAATCCCAAAAGCTGTTTATCCAGTCTTTAACCGAAATGGTAAGAGCAGGTTTCAAGTTGCCCCCTGTACAAGGGCCAGAAATTTCCTGTTCTACATTGGGATCCTTGCGACCTCTGCAAGGTTCTCAGGCATTTCCTGTGCATCCATTATTGGAGCAACTGATTTACGCTGATTGGGAACATCCGGACAGAATATAGTTACCTCCTAAAAGGTTTTCGTTTTTTGTACCCGATGGAGGAAAAGTTCAAAAAAAGGTGGGATACACCTTTAGTGGATGCTGCTATTTCTTCAGTAAATAAAAGCTTAACCTGTCCAGTGGATAATGCCCAAAGGTTTAAAGACCCAGCAGATAAAAAGCTGGAATCTTTGCTAAAGGCCTCCTTTGCGGTGGCCGGATCAGCACTACAACTGCGCTTCCTTATAGGCAGAGTCACACGTCACACCCGGAAGCGCTGGCTGGAACGCAGTTGGGACGCACGCTAGGACTGGCTTCATGGTCTCATCCTTGCTCACGGCCGTGCTGCACTGGGTCTGCTTTTTATGGTTTTATGGAATACACATTATTAAAATAAACTGAGCTTACTTCACTACGGGAGTCCCCTGTTTCTTTTTGTATGGAGGAGAGGACTGATTGGTGGTGTTAAGATACGGAGGAGTCCAGGTTTGGAATGCTTGCCGGGAGTCCTGAACCGGATCGCTGGTGCAAACTTGGACAAAGCGGGACATCTAAGGGGACATCTAAGGGGACATCCATCCCAAGATACCCACTCTATGCTTACTACCCCTGTAGGGGTGACTACTTCTGGTGAGTGGGGAAACACTGGGGGAGCACCTGGAGTCACCAGTTTCTATGAGCACAGAAGTCGCCGTTTTTTTATTATATTTTTTCTTGGATTGCATATGGTGGGAAGATACCCCTGTTATCCCGGCTTGGACTTTTTCACATAGACTCTGTTTATATACACTTTACACGAGCTAATTAATGGTTTAACTATACAATTGTATACATACACGGATTTTCTGGCATAAGTTTAATATATGGTTCACGGGTAATTTCACCAGAATCAGATGATATCGGATCAAATGCATACATTGATTATACACTTTAGCATTTTCTATCACCGCTGTTTGCCTTAAGGGCGGATGCACTGAAAAAATTGTTGTTTTTTTTTGTGTATTTAGCGTTGTTGTGATTTAAAGTACTGTATATTTATATTATTTTCACGCACTTATAGATTATTCACTCCACAATCTGTTTATTTATATAGATTTGCATCCTAATCACTGCACTGGGTCCGGCACTATTTGTTTACTTTTGATCTCTTGATTTATATTTGTTATATATTATTTTTTTATATTTTTTATTTTTTATTTATTTTCTAATGGTAATTTAAACTTAAAAACTGTGGGTAGCGCCACATCCCCATTTTTCCTTTTTATATTCAAATAGCTCCCAGGGGGAACTAATTAGGGGAGGCTGCAACCCTTCAATTTCCTAAGCGCGGACCTCTAATTTACTATTTAAAAAGGGTAGAAAGACCCTCAATTCAATTATGCATGAGACTGCTGGGGAAGATGGTGTCATCTTTCAGTGCAGTTCCTTATGCGCAGTTTCACTCCAGGTTGTTCCAGAGAACGATCCTGGAGGCTTGGGACAAGTCTGTCCTAGACTTGGATCATCCAATATCTCTATCCCCAAAGGTAAAACAGGACCTCTCTTGGTGGTCAAACACCAGCAACTTAAAAAATGGTAAGTCCTTTCCACCAGTAACTTGGAAGGTGGTAACTTCAGACACCAGTCGTCTCGGAAGAGGCCCCTGTACAGGAAAAATGGTCCCAGGTAGAAAAAAACCTTACCGATCAATCTGTTGGAAATCCAAGCAGCTCGCTTGGCCCTCATATTCTGGACGGCCAGGCGGCGGGGGTCTCTGGTCAGAGTCCAGTCCGACAATTCCACAGTGGTGGCATACATCAACCACCAAGGGGGTACCCGGAGCTGGGCAGCCCAAAAAAAAAAATCATATATTGACTTGGGCAGAGAGACACGTGCCATATCTGTCAGCAGTCTATATTCCGGGGGTGGACAATTGGCAGGCAGACTACCTAAGTCGTCAGCAGTTGTTGCCAGGGGAATGGTCCCTCCACCCCGAAGTTTTCCTTCAAATATGCCAACGTTGGGGGATACCAGAGCTGGATCTCCTGGCATCCAGGTTCAATGCCAAGGTGGACAGCTTTGTGTCCAGAACCAGGGATCCACTTGCCGTGGGGACGGATCCATTGGTGGTTCCCTGGGATCGGTATTCTCTAATTTACGCCTTTCCTCCGATCCAGATGCTGCCGCATCTGTTACGCAGGATACAGATGGAGCAGAAAACAGTAATTCTGGTGGCCCCACAGTGGCCAAGGAGGTCTTGGTATTTACAGATTGTGAGGATGGCAGTAGGAGACCCATTGTGTCTTCCATTCTGCCCAGACCTACTGTCCCAAGGTCCAATATACCATCCTCCTTTACAGTCGCTGAATTTGATGGCATGGCTATTGAGACCAGAGTACTAAAAGACCGTGATATCAGTGGTTCTGTTCTGGCTACGTTGATAAATGCTAGGAAGCCAGTGTCTAGAAAAATTTACCATAGAGTCTGGAAGTCATACATTTCATGGTGTGAGAAGAGAAGATGGCACCCTCGCAAGTATACAATTAGGAGGGTTCTTGCCTTCCTGCAAGCAGGAATTGACTTAAACTTGTCCTTAGGGACCATTAAAGGACAGATTTTGGCCTTATCTGTATTTTTCCAGAGGCCAATTGCGTCTCATTCATTGGTACGGACCTTTATTAAGGGAGTACTATGTTTAAGGAAACCAATTAGACCACCCTTGTGCCCATGGGACTTGAACTTAGTGCTTTCAGCTCTACAGAATCAACCCTTTGAGCCTATTAAGCATATTCCTTTGATCCTATTGACTAGGAATTGTTTTTTTTGGTGGCTATAACCTCAGCAAGAAGGGTCTCAGAGTTGGCCGCCCTTTCTTGTGAGAAACCCTTTCTGTTTGTTCATCTGGACAAGGTGGTAATGCGGCTCCGTCCGGAGTTTTTACCCAAAGTGGTTTCCGGTTTTCACTTAAATCAGGATATCGTTTTACCTTCCTTCTTTCCTAACCCTAAATCTAAGGAGGAAAGATTGCTCCATTCACTGGATGTGGTGAGAGCTATTAGGGTTTACTTGGATATGTCAGCCCCTTTTCGGAAGTCTGACTCCTTTTTAGTTCTGCCTGAAGGTCCTAAGAAAGGAGAGGCAGCAGCTAGTTCTACAATCTCTAGGTGGATTCGTCAGGTCAATATCCAGGCCTACGAGTTGAAACACAAGGTTCCGCCTCGATATCTCAAGGCTCACTCTACCAGAGGAGTTAGTACCGCATGGGCAGTGCGCAAACAAGTGTCGATGGCTCAGGTTTGCAAAGCGGCCGCTTGGTCCTCGGTTCATACATTCACCAGGTTTTACCGACTGGATGTTAGATCTCAAAAGGAGACAGTTTTTGGCCAGAGCGTGCTGCAAGCAGCTTTATAATTTGGAGCCTAAAAAAAGGGCATTTAGGTATGTTCCCTTCCCTCAAAGGCATTGCTTTAGGACATCCCAGATAGTCATTACTATGGTGCTCTGTGTCCCGTGATGTACGATAAAGAAAAATGGATTTTTAAAACGGCTTACCTGTAAAATCCTTTTCTTGGAGTACATCACAGGACACAGAGGTCCCTCCCCTCTTTTTGTGGGATCTTCATTGCTTGCTAAAAAACTAAGGTACTTCCTGTATTGGAGGGGTTATATGGGAGGAACCTTCTTACTATTGGCTGCCAGTGTCCAATCACCTAAAGGTAGCATATAAACCCAGATAGTCATTACTATGGTGCTCTGTGTCCCGTGATGTACTCCAAGAAAAAGATTTTACAGGTAAGCTGTTTTAAAAATCCATTTTTTTCGGTCCCCCCCCTCCGGTGTCACATTTGGCACCTTTCAGGGGGAAGGGGGAAGAGATACCTGTCTAATACAGGTATTTTGCTCCCACTTCCGGGCATAGATACCTGAGCCACCCGCGGATATCTACGCCACTTCCTGTCCCCCTGCTGTATTCTGGGAGACACACGGGTCCCAGAAAACAGCATGGACCAGTGGGATAGCGCAGCGCGAGTCGCGCATGCGCAGTAGGGAACCAGGCAGTGAAGCCGCAAGAAGGGTGACGGCAGCACCCGACAGCCGAGGGATAAATCAGCTTTGGGTGCTGACATCGCGGGCACCCTGGACAGGTAAGTGTCCATATTTTAAAAGTCAGAAGCTGGAGTATTTGTAGCTGCTAACTTAAAATAAAAAAAACGGCGGAAATCCGCTTTAAATGCTTGTGATTTTCTTATGTTTGTGAGTATGCTTTTGGCTCTCTAATAAATTCTATGGTGATAAAGGTATAGCACTAGACTTTTGCGTCCGCCTTTATATTCTTATACACATTTGATACATGCCTATAATTTAAATGGTTTCAGTTATTTTTTTAGATAAAAAGGCATTTGAACATGCTGTAAGAGATGTATCTTAAAAATAACAAAGTTAACAAAGTTTATAGGACACATCTCTTACCTCTTGCTTTTCCCCCTTCCACCTCTCCCACAACTGCTGTTACTGGAAATTACATGCTGTCAAAATGACATCCAAGAAATGCTTTAAATTTCACAGCAGGAGTGGCTTCAAAACATAGCCATTCTTGTGTAAAATTACACTTGCAGAAACATAAAATGTAACAAAGTAATGTTTAGTTTAGTATTTACTAATTCATTCATACGTAGATCAAAGGTGTAAAATTGATCCTCATATGACATTAGTTAACGAAACCCTATAAGAACACAATTTTTATTACAATGTATTCCTACTAGACTAATTTATATTCCTTAGTTAACCTTAATTGACCCTAATTAACTATTTTCTCCTCTTCTCCCTTTAGCTATTATTTTTCTTCCAATGTTTTAATATTTCTTTTTTTTCCAATTGGTGTTTCATAATTTCATTAAATAATTATGAGCAGTTGAAATAAATAAGGAATATTTTTCACAAAATCAAAAAATATATTAAATTTTCACTTTTTGTGTGAATAAAAAAAAATACAAAAAAAAATACAAAAAAAAAAAAAAAATATATATATATATATATATATATATATATATATATATATATATACACACATACACACACACACACACACACACACACACACACACACACACACACACACTATAACTTTAATGGCATCCCAGTCTTCGTCCATAGGGTTCAATATTCAGTTGGCTCACCCTTTATAGCTATAACAGCTTCAACACTCCTGGGAAGGTTGTCCACAAGGTTTAGGAGTGTGTTTATGGGAATGTTTGACCATTCTTCCAGAAGAGCATTTGTGAAGTCAAGCACTGATGTGGATGAGAAGGCCTGGCTTGCCGTCTCTGCTCTAATTCATCCCAAAGGTGTTTTATCGGATTGAGGTCAGGACTCTTTGCAGGCCAGTCAAGTTCCTCCACCTCAAACTCAATTATCCATGTCTATATGGGCCTTGTTTGTACACTGGTGCATAGTCATGTTGGAACAGGAAGAGGCCACCCCCAAACTGTTCCCACAATGTTAGAGCATAAAATTGCCAAAATGTCTTGCTATGCTGACGCCAAGCTCAACCCCTAAA
Organism: Lithobates septentrionalis; assembly: GCA_037952835.1. Classification (NCBI taxonomy): domain Eukaryota; kingdom Metazoa; phylum Chordata; class Amphibia; order Anura; family Ranidae; genus Lithobates; species Lithobates septentrionalis. The sequence continues at coordinate 6,642,536 of JBBDGP010000781.1, read as the reverse complement.
AAAAAATTACACCCCATAATCCCTCCTCCACCAAATGATTTTGACCAGTGCACAAAGCAAGAGCTATAAAGACATGAATGAGTACGTTTGGGGTGGAACTTGACTGGCCTGCATAGAGTCCTGACCCCAACCTGATAGAACACCTTTGGGATGAATTAGAGCAAAGACTGCGAGCCAGGCCTTCTCGTCCACACCAGTGCCAGACCTCACAAATGCGCTTCTGGAAGAATGTTCAAACATTACCACAGACACACTCCTAAACCTTGTGGGCAGCCTTCCCAGAAGAGTTGAAGCTGCTATAGCTGCAAAGGGTGGACCAACTTAATACTGAACCCTACAGACTAATGCCCCGTACACACGGTCGGACATTGATCGGACATTCCGACAACAAAATCCATGGATTTTTTCCGACGCATGTTGGCTCAAACTTGTTTTGCATACACACGCTCGCACAAAGTTGTTGGAATTTCCGAACACCAAGAATGTAGTCACGTACACCACGTACGACGAGACTATAAAAGGGCAGTTCAGTACTAAGCACGGCACCCTTTAGGCTCCTTTTGCTAATCTCGTGTTAGTAAAAGTTTGGTGAGAGACGATTCGTGCTTTTTCAGACTCATTGTTTTCATATTGTATTTCTGCTGTTCAGTTTGTGCTTGTGGGTTTGTATATGTTCTTCAGTGCGTGCAACGAGTTCCCATCGACTTGTCATTGTGTTCTTGTTCATTCGTTACTGATTTTCAGGTCGCTCTTCACAGGCCTTGCTGTTCTTCAGTGTGTTCTGTTACTTCGTTCTGAGCAGCCGACCATTTTCTAGCCATGTTGCGTGTACAAACTCATCGTAGAGTTTGTGCTGTGCGGGGGCTTGGTGTTGGGGTTCTTACTTTGACACAAGCCCAGTCCATGAAAAGGGTGAGGAGGAGTTCATGGACCAAGAATTGGTTTCTCCAACGTGACTAGTTCTGTCACATGCCTTTGCTCCGTGAGATCCGTGAGAATAATCCTGACGATTTCAGAAACTTTCTCCGGATGACGGACCCCGTATTTCACTGTTTGTTGGCTTTGCTGACTCCCTATATCAGCAGGCAGGATACCTGCATGAGGTAAGCCATTACTCCGGAGCAGAGGCTAGTCGCCACCCTGCGGTACTTGGCGACGGGGAGAAGCCTGCAGGACCTCAAGTTCTCGACAGGCATCTCCCCCCAGGCTCTGGGGATCATTATCCCGGAGACCTGTTCTGCCATCATCCAGGTCCGGCAGAAGGACTATATTAAGGTAAGATTTTTATCCTTTAACATCACATTTTATTGTATTTAATGTTTACTAATGTATTGTATTTCTTTCCTCATTCCCTAATTACCATGATTGTAATATGCTGTGAATGTCCCCTTTGTCCTCATGCAGGCTGGAATTTTAGGTATTTTTTGTCCTTCATACATATTTGCCTTCACTTACCTCCCCAGCATGCTCTCCTAGCCCTATATCCACCTCATCTACTCAATTAACAATGTATTTTGTCAGCTCCATAGTAGTGCTTTACCCTAAACACACCCTAAAATGTTGAAAATTGTGATGTGTGTTTGAAAATCATCTGGAACCCTACCTCCCCCCAACTGCTAACTCAGCTGATACCAATCCTCTATCTATCCTCAATCCTCTATCTGCTGACTTTGCCAAACCCATACACACTATACCCACCTCTTTTGTGGTCATATTTATGGATGAATTCCCCAAAGAATGTAGTGCAAGGGCCTGCCTGAATACTTTCAAATGGTACTGTTTAAAATTTTTGTATCCTATTATTATCCTGATAGGTAATTGCAGAATGTAAAAATGTGCTAAAATGTGTACAGTGTGTATTTATCTCTTTGTATTATGACACTTCTTACCTGTCCAGTGGGCTGGCAATAGTGTAAGCAAGGAGGGGCTGGCCAAAGTGATACACATTATTTAGGCATTCATCTCTCAATGAAGTGGAGAGGGTTACCTGTCCAAAACATACCCCCCCCATAAAATTTATAAAATCGCCCATGAGAGGGGGGGGGGGGAATCTGATAGGTGGACCTTTGTCTTTAAATACTCCCTAAAATAAATGTTATACTGATGTTGGCCAAGAATGTTTGTGTCTAATCTGCTTTCCATGTTTATGTGCAAAATGATTAATATTTTTTTCTTGTTTGACTCCACAGTTTCCTTCCAACCCACAGGAATGGCAGTCTGTGGCCTCCCACTTTGCCCAGCAGTGGGACTTTCCTAACTGCGGAGGGGCAATTGATGGGAAACACGTCCACATCATCCCACCACCCAACTTGGGGTCATACTATTACAACTACAAGGGGTTCAATAGTATTGTGATGTTGTCGGTGGTGTCGGTATACTTATGAGTTCCTGTACAGTGGGTGACCACAATATTGTGTCAATCTCGCCGCATTTCTCTGCGAGATTTGACACCTGCGAGTGGGAGCCAGCGCCGAGATGGCTCACTCGTCGGGAAAGGCCCCAGCCCTTGTCCTCATCAACATGGGGGGTGGGTGCCTTGGGGAAAGGGGGGGCGCCCTGCGGGAGAAGAGCCGGAACACCGGGAGAAGTAGGAAGAAAACACCCCCCACCCCCGAACTCAGAAGAAGACCCCCGGAGCTGCCTAATAAATTACTCTTAAAACCTGTGTGCTGTGTTTTTTTTTTATTGACACTTTTCCCTAGGTGAATAGGTAGGGGTACCATGTACCCCATACTCATTCACACAGGGTGGGGGACTGGGATCTGGGGGCTCCCTTATTAAAGGGGGCTCCCGGATTCCAATAAGCTCCCCGCCCGCAGACCCCGACAACCAATGGCCAGGGTTGTCGGGAAGAGGCCCTTGTCCTCATCAACATGGGGACAAGGTGCTTTGGGGTGGGGGGGCCCGCAGGGTGCCCCCCATCCCCCAAGGCACCCACCCTCCATGTTGAGGGCATGCGGCCTGGTACGGCTCAGGAGGGGGGCGCTCGCTCGTCCCCACCCCCTTTCCTGGCCGGCCGGGCTGCGCGCTCGGATAAGGGTCTGGTATGGATTTTGGGGGACCCCCATGCCGATTTTTCGGCGTTGGGGGTTCCCCTTACAATCCATGCCAGACCTAAGGGCCTGGTATGCCTCTGGGGGGGACCCACGGCGATTTTTTTATTTAAAATTTGGCGCGGCGTTCCCCCTCAGGATTCATACCAGACAGCTGTCAGCACTGCCTGTCACTCATCGGGAAAGGAAAACAAAGTTTTCCTTTCCCGATGAGTGAGCCAGCGCGACATGAACAGTACCCTGTCGCCGAGAACCAGCGCGATGGTATCGCGCTGGAAACACAATCTCACGGTCAGGTAATGTATGTGGACGTGGGGAAGAATGGCCGGATGTCAGATGGTGGAGTCATCGCCCAGACGAAGTTCTACAGGCGTCTCCAGAATGGCAGCTTGAACTTGCCACCTCCAGAAGACAATGCAGAAGGACTCCCATTCGTCTTCATTGCGGATGAAGCGTTTGCGCTGGGGGACCATCTTATGCGGCCATTCCCTATGAGGACCCTCACCCCGGACCAGAGGGTTTTTAATTACCGGCCAGAGCCAGAAGAGTGGTGGAGAACACGTTTGGAATAATGGCCAGCCGGTTCCGCCTATTTCTTACATCCATACACATGGTGGAGTATAAATTTAATCACATCATCCTGGCTTGCTGTGTTCTCCACAACTTTTTAAGGAGAAATTCTGTGAACTATGCTGCCTCAGTTGGGCCTGAAGCCAGAATTAATCTCAATGAACCAACCCTGACGGCGCTTGAAGCTGGCAATCCTCGCTTGCCCCCCCTGAGTGCTCGCAATGTCCATCTAAGATACATGGAATACTTTGCGGGTAGGGGGGCCATCAATATGCCAGACAATGTCTGAGACATTTTTTGAATAAAAAACAATTTTTAACAGAAAAATTATTTGCTTACATTTACTGCTTTTGTTTCTTTTAGCTGACCATGACTGAAATTTGGGGAGTCCTGAAAATGGCATGATTCAGTAAAATGCGAAAGCACTGTTGGGTGTTATTTACTAAAGGCAAAGACACTTTGCACTCCAAGTTCACTTGAGACTGCACTGAAACTGCACTTGTAGTGCAAAGTGGATTAGCCCTTAGGAAATAACCCCCATTGTCTCAGAAAACACAAATTTTAACACAAAAAAAGTTTAGGAGCAATGAAAGAAGAAGCCACAGATTGTTGATTATCAAGATTTTTCTTGTTCAATATCTTTATTGGAGTTTACATAAGAAACGACATATGATATCAAGAAAAAGAAAGAGAAAATTGCAAACATGGGAGATTCATAATAATAAAATCAGATATTCATAGATGTAATCACTTTTGAGCATAAAAATAAGAATAGGATATACAGCAATTATTGTACAAAAAAAGGTAATAGTTTAACTTGAGAAAAAAAGAAATAATTAAAAATAAAAATAAAATATGCCTGACTTATATCTTCATTCTTTCAAAGATAATAAATAAATAAATAAATAAATACATAAATAAATAAATAAAGCATAGCTCCTCGCCACCCGTTCAAACCGTTCAAACTGTGGACGAGTGGGGGCATTTTTTAATAAATAAATGGAGTTTATCAAAAAGAGAAAGAAAAGTGTGTTTTTTTGTAAGGTATGCTGGGGTCATATAGCAAACCCTATGATACTCAATTGCCCTACTTAAATGTCATAGGGAAGCTATAATGAATGAGAATTCAGTAGGGTAGACGTAACTAAGACTCTAAGTTGTATACATGAGTAAAAGGAATAAATCGAAATCCCATGTTCATATATGAAAAGTAAATAGAAAGAAGAAAAAGAAGAGAAGAAGAAGATGAAAAAGAAAAGAAGAGAGAGAAAGAAAGAGAAAGAAAAGGAAAGAAAAGGTTCTCGTGGTGATGGTCTGACCCCAGCCCCGGGACACCTATAATAAAAAATATTAACAGGAAGATGTAAGAAACATCAATAATTATCAATAAGGCATCAACAGTGTTAGATCAAA